>JARQTG010000135.1:335206-506924 GCA_030142615.1 Syrista parreyssii | reverse complement strand
TTTAATTTAATTTTAATTTTAGTTTTAGTTTTAGTTAGTTTACTATTGTCTCACTATTGTCTACTATTGTCACATGTTGTATTTTGTATTCTTTTACTGCTTTGTATCATTTGCCTCATAGTAATCTAAGGCATTATTAAACCTAATCAATCAATCAATCAATCAATCTCTCTCTCTGGGAATGGGCGAGGGCTTCAAGGTCATGAGTCGACGCAACAAAAACCGAAAATTAAGATAGCTAATATAGAAGTGGAAGAACTAGTGCTGGCGGATGAAGATCTGGTTGAAACAATAAAGAAGAAGAATGCGATGGAGGAGAATGGAAGAAGGGAGATGTAAATTGTGAAAAGAATAAAGAAAGAGGGAAATCACGAATGATCAATAATAATGGTAGTAGATGAATGAACTCATCAAGAGCTACTGAGCAAACTTAGAATCAGCGTCGGATGGAGAAAGTGTCAGGTTTATAACCACGTCAACGTAAAGCGATGTTACAAATGTTGGGGCTACTACCATATAGCGATGAACTGTAGAAAAGAAGAAAAGTGATATAAACGTGCCGGCAATCACGAGTCCAGTAAATGTACAGCGACGGGGAAAAAGTGCGTGAACTGTGTGTTCAAAAATCGAATTCAAAATTTGGCGATAAACACTGAACATGTCAGTCAGTCAGTCAGTCAGTGAGAGGTCAGTCAGAGGTCAATCAGTCAGAGATCAGTCAGAGGTCAGTCAGTCAGTCAGTTAGAGGACAGTCAGGGGTCAGTCAGAGGTCAGTCAGTCAGTCAGTCAGAGGTCAGTCTGAGGTCAGTCAGAGGTCAGTCAGAGGTCAGAGGTCAGTCAGAGGTCAGTCAGTCAGTCAGTCAGAAGTCAGTCAGAGATCAGGAGTCAGTCAGAGGTCAGTCAGAGGTCAGAGGTCAGTCAGATGTCAGGGGTCAGTCAGAGGTCAGTCAGAGGTCAGTCAGAGGTCAGTCAGAGGTCAGTCATAGGTCAGTCGGAGGTCAGTCAGTGGTCAGTCAGAGGTCAGTCAGTCAGTCAGTCAGTCAGTCAGAGGTCAGTCTGAGGTCAGTCAGAGGTCAGTCAGTCGGCTCGGCTGGGCTCGGCTCGGCTCGGTTCGGACAGGTCGGGACGGGTCGGTCAGTGAATCCACTCCGCTCACCGCACTGCGCTCTCCGCACTCCGCACGCCACTCTCCGCTCTCCTCTCTCTCTCTCTCCCTGAGAATGGGCGAGGGCTTCAAGGTCACTGAGTCGACGCAACAAAAACCGAAAATTAAGATAGCTAATATCGAATTTCACTTCACTCTTGACCAATATATGTCTTAGAACAAATATTTGTTCCCATTGCTAATATTATTGGTCTGTACATAATTCGTAAACAATTTTTGCATGTTGAAAACAACGAAAATACAATATGGCGACAATACTTTCCAATCCCCTTAATAAGTAAACATGACACACCAAAAATCAATTAATCTTTTATTTGATTTTTTATTTATTATATAATACTTTGCAGTATAAAATGTAAACTTAACTTCATTGCGCGATTTAGCATTTGCGTTAATGTTCGGTTAGATAAATATTTATTTGAATTTACTAGTTAGGTTCTTCCATTCGTTTGGTAAGCATATGTCATGAATTATACCGTTTTCACAATATTCTTTCTAACTTCCAAATTCTATAAAAAACTATAGTAGTTATATTAGAAAAGGTAAAGTCTTGCTACGGAAAAAATGTTCGCCTTATCAATGAAAAGCCTATAATTAGAACAAATGCATAAATAATTGTACGCAATAGTTTTGTTATAAAAAGTATAGTTTTTAATGTAAGTTTTTTATGTAAGAAGCTCGTTTTTTATTTACTGAAATATCCACTTGTTATAATCTTGTACTTCGGTTACCGGAAAGACCTTCCATGACTACACGCATGAATTCTACCCGCGAAGTACTTCCTGTATATAGAATAATATTACGCAAATCGATATAAAATATACCGATAGTTTATAATCTATGAAATTGCGTTTCTCTATTATATTAAAGCTGATATGTATCGCTTCATCGCAAAATATTTATGTTCATCGTAAAATTCATTATGAAAAGCAAAATGAACTACAATGTATTAATGTTGATAACGTGATTGTATAATTGATTGCCTGAAAATAATATATCAAAATGCTTTGAAAAGAAATATTTAATACATTTTAGCATAATAGCAATAGACACACATTTATCCTGTCCGTGTACTTACGGGATCCAAGATGGCATCCATGAGAAGATCTTCCCTAACGCGAAGGTTCTGCATTCCATTTGCGGACCTTGGTCGCAAGAACATCTATCGCAATAGAGAAGGATAAGCAAAAGAAGAGAATACGGAGGTAAAATAGAAGTGGTATAATTAACAGAGAAATACCGGTACAAAAAGAAAAGAGATATAAAACAGAAAGATCGATATAATAAATGCAATATAAGGAAAACAGAACTGAAAATGCGCAATAGGTTAAACTAGATAGACCAAAAGAATAAAAATGATAGGTGTTCGCTCGGGAGCATGTAATGTCGCAATGGGCTTTAAACTATTCGGTGGGAAAGGGGGAGGGGGGAAGCAGGAAAGGCGTTAGTAGGCAGTGGGGCTGGAGGAAAAGGAGAGCTTACAGGACAAACAGCCTTCGCACAATAATCCAAAATAGACACTCTCGCAAAAACACACTTTCAAACCCGCAATACTCAAAAGTCGTAATCTAGCTGGAAGTCTGGTTTGAAGTGGTCCTTCTCCGTTTCCGGTTTCAACGTTTCCCTCGATGGTCCTCGGGGATTAGCTCGTCTTCGGACTGAGAGGGTTACGCACTTCGGTATTGGTCCGCACGTCGGGAATGGCAGGGCTCTGGTTCTGTGGCTTGGGACCGCACTGGCGAGTCTCCAGAGCTTATCTATTTGGCAGTCCCAATCTGTTGGTCTTCATGCCCATGTCTTCCCTGTATTCTGCTGCCTAGACTAATGTAGGCAGACACTCTCTCGAATCTACGTCTCTCGGTGGCTGGTGCTCGAGTTTGGTCCACGAAGATGATCCAAACCAGTGTCCTAGGGGATGAGGATGGGAAAGAGGGATGGAAGAGTGGAGGGTAGGGGTCTTGCGCTATTAACAATTATTCTTCAACAATAAAATATACATCCGCAAATAATCCAAAGCGCAGTAATTGGGCTCGAGGCCGGTGGTGGTTCCGAGCTTACAGCAAATATATTTGTTATAGAGTATATAAAAAGATCAGTGAATATACGTATTGTATGACATATTTATTGATAACTTCAGGATATCAGTTCTTCTGTGTAATTCTGATAATATCGGAAAGACGTCATGAGTCGCACTTACGATGTCATAATATCATGTATTCTGTTAAACGGAAAGGCACATTAAAAATCTGTACATTATGAAAACAACATTCATATTCGACGTCCAGGCCTTTCTTAATAGAGATAGAGCGATAAGTACCTTATTTCAAGGAATTATTGTACTGGTATGTCAACAAACTTTGGAGGGCCAATAACTGTATTGCTTCTCGCATACGAATTAACATATCAACGTATAGTTAAATAATTTTGATAAATATTGTTTTACAATTATTCCACTTCCTTATCCCATGTAAACATGAAGATTAAATAAAATTTTGAAATCATTTTATGGAGTCCCACATAAAATCTAGGAAATATGGAAGATGAAGCTTATTTTTTTAAACATTTTTATAATCGTTTATTGATTCCAAATACAAACCGAGAATTTTCCGGTCGGTAAGCCGTTTTTGATGATTCCTTCTTGCCAACTTCAGATTAGAAATGCGATCACATACTTATTGATAGCACGCACTTGAACGCAAGAAGTCCCTGTAGTTCCGCAAGATACACATTTTTACAGTCTACGACAGTTTTCATTGCAGCACACTTTATTCGTTGGTGCGAAACTTATTACCATGCATATTGTGTTCGAGAAAAATGTAATGATGAGTCGATTTAAGATACTCGTATAAATTCGTTCTTTAAAAAATGATTAAAAATGAAAGATACCCGATGTGAATTAACTAAAAATGTATGCGATACACATTTTCAATACAATTCAATCGTTCTTTATAAAAAAATCTTGGAAATGTCCAATAGAAAAAAAAATACGGTCTATCACTGCGATTAGTACTCAACGTGTAACATTATTTCTAATAGTAACGTGTATAATTTTACCAAAAAGCTTTGTACCACAATCGAATTTTTCTCCACGATTTAAAATCTGCCGTGCCGTTATATGCCGTTAATTTGCGCAGGAGTATGTACGAATTGTTACATATGTTTAAAAGTCAACGTTCCTTAAAGATCACATTATAACTGTTTTCCAGGCTTAGCTTTTCCCAAATATCCGACACCTTTCATATTAATTATTAATCTCTTATTAGTTTATAGATTAAATCTAACTTGTGTTATACATCACGCGATTACAGAATAGTAGGGCATCAAGTGGAGCATGATCAATGAGATTTAATAGTATTCCTTTCATTTTAAAAATTAATATCTGTACTGGAAGCTATTTCTAAATCTTACAGCTGTATGTCCCATTCGGATGGCGGCTTGTCTAACACTAAAAAGCGATATTTGGGAAAATAAACAGTCGCTGTTCTCCACTAGTCTATGAACAATTTCAGACAATGATATTATATAAAAATTCGTAGACCTTAGAAGATAACGTAAAAGTATATATAAATGTAATCAAAGTACCGTTCAACGTTTCTATCGTTGATAGTTCTTGCGATGGACGAAGAAAAGGAATATAACATTAATTAAAAATTAACGACAGTTTGTTGTTTGCAAATTTTAATTGTTCAGATTATGTACTTCAAATAATGAATATAAGATAGAGCTTATGAGGATCGTCGAAACGCAACTTTATGAAACTTGAAATAGTAGATGAATTAAGAAAAAGATGTATCAATGCAAACTCAATAAATTTTTAATTTGCATAAAGTTCGTACCGACATCCAGAATCACCTACATCCATTATTATACGTTTTTATCGTTTTTTGTTTTTAACGTTTTTTTTTTATTTTTCTGGTAATAAGTCAAAACTTGGGGCGTTGTTTCAAGATTGTTTTTTAACAAAATTCAGTTTTAATTCTGTAATAATCATAACGCAACGGGACAAGTTTTAAGATATTACCATTTTAAATCTATTGAAATTTCCACTAGTACCACAGAATGTGTCAATACTTGGTAAATCATTTATGGAAACTTCAATTTTCTGTTATCACTTATCACCTTAAAAGACATTAACATGAATATAACCCCAGAATGCTTTCAGGCCCCATGTAAAAAGCAAATTGGGGCGTGGAGAGAGTATACATCAAATTACCTACATTCTTTCCTCAGAATCGATCTACTACGACCTATCCTAACTTTTTCGTGGTCGTCACATTTGTTCGTCAAACTTAGAATTTTACTGGCTTGTCTTTTTATTTTCGCCTATCTGAATAATACTTCGCTACGTTCTTTCAATATCAACAAGAAATTCAATCCTCGCTCCTACATTTCGATTTACTTGGACGTAATGATACAAGCTATACTGAAAAGCAAGAAACTTTTATACCAGAAAGTAAAATTACAAGCCTTTACATAACACAAGCAAATTGAAAGGCTGTCCAATTCTTATTACTTCAATAACAAGATGTTGTAAGGTAATTAGATATAAATTACATTCATGACAATGAAAAACCGACCAAAACGTTAAGTCGGCTGCGAAATTGAGAGAGATGGCCGCATTTCATCTCAGATTTTTACAATTTCAAACCTTTATGTTTTCGCTATGGTCATTAACCAATTATAATGGAAAATGACCATCTCTTACAAAAAAAAAATTAGATCATGTATACTGTATACAATTCCACCGATGACAGCATTATTACTACATAGCGTCACCGCTGGAACAGTAATATCGATCAAGCACCAACAACTGCTATTATTTAAAAAATATTAATTTTAACGTGAGAATCAATGCTTTCAGTAAATTGTCCAGATCAGAATATATCGATACTTATGCTACCCTCGAAAACTGAAGGAGATTGTAGACAATATATGTTTCGCTACCGTCTCATTCCGTCACCGGTATCACCCTTTAATGAATTTATCCAGTCATTACAAAGAAACTCGTAGCAAATATGCACTCGATCAAGAATTGGTGCTTGAACGACTACTCGAAGATGCATGTAATCAAATCAGTTCTACGTACTAATCGTTAAATTGTAAAGATGTTACTTGTCAGTTGCTCCGTTCAAAATGTTGTTTTTTACTTGATTGTTTACGTGGATTCCATCACCCGAAGCACCTTTATCTTTTTTATTTTGCGAATTTGTGACGCTGTCTAGTCCTAGTTTGCTGAGAGTACGTAGAGCCGTGAGTGCAGCTTGATCACGACTAGCGTTCTTTGTTGGACCGTGGCCATGACAAACTTGCGGTGGATCAGTGTTTAGTGAAACAAGCGACAAGTATTCCTTGTACATACCCTAAAATCATGAATAAAAGCACGTTGCATTAGGTTTAATTCGCACCAAGATGTATATTTAATTAGAATATGTAAGTTACCTTTGGAAAATCGCTGAATTCCACATGAAAGTTTAACAGCTGAGCTAAATACTTGAGCTGATCTCTCGGAGATACTCCAGACGGACTTTGCTGTTGTTGTCCACGTAATTCCTCGGCCACGATTTGTACGCTTGGACCACCTCCCATTTTTGATTCCTGCCCGGCGTCAACCAGTAGAAGCCCAGGAACTAATTGACGTCCTGTTGTACCTTTTATACGTTTCATATCAAATAATAAATAACATATACGGATGTACTACGTGCATATGATCAGACCGCGACATCAGCTTCACTTTGAGCAGCCAATTCTGCATGAACTATAAGTCTTTTTAAATTGAGACTGATTTCGCGATCAGACTACACCTTTTAAGGCTATATTTAAATATATAGCTATTGAATCAAACAAACTTCTGTTGTGAATACAAACATATGCAAACGACCAACTCAACAGGTGAAGCTCACCTCCAACAGGGTGATTCTGGTTTTCATTAACTTGTTCTTCTTCTAGGAAGGTTACTTTTCTTGGTTTGCCTTCAGTATTTTCAGTTTCTCCAGTTTTAATCGAAGGTTTCGTAGGTTGAGGTTGCGGTTTGCTGTATCCTAATTGCGTCAAGAGTGCTTCGGCTGCTGCTCTTTTGGCCAACTTCTTATTAGGCCCAATACCTTGCGCGGAGTGCGGCCCCATTGTGACCTCCATAACAAATTCTCTACGCCTTGGAGCGCCTTTCTCTTCAATAAGATTATACACGGGTTCTTTCTCTCGTTTGGCTTGTTGAATCTGCACTAGTCGTGATATCGGATTGACCTCCGTCGCAGCTTCAGACTCCGTACGTGGCTCTTGATAGACTTTAATCAAATTACGTGACTTCTTCTTAGTTGCTGGTGGTCGGCGTCTTAAGCGTTGAAGAGATTGATTTTGGATTGCTACTGGAAGAGGTGGAAGCCGTTTTAGCTCTTCTAACATTAACTCTGCTGCTCTCTTCTTCGAGACCTAGCAAAACAATGTTGTGTTATATTTAAAAAATTGATTGTAAAATTTCACGAATCTGTTAAAACACACGTATACACGTAGAGAAATTACCTTCTTTGATGCTCCTTCTCCTAAGGTGACCTTATCTCCAACAGTACACTTTGTCATGAACGTTCGGATATGAGGTTTTCCGCTTTCAGATACCATCTCGAAATAAACAGGCAAACCGTGCTTTAATGCTGTTTCATGGACAAGTGACACGGGACTCTTTAATTCAGCATTTGGATCATCTATTCCACCCAATGTTCCATTTTCATTTGTTGCGCATGTATTCGCCACTTCGTCGGGTAAAGGTAATTGTCGAAGTTGTTCTAAGGCACGACTCGCTGCGTCGTGACGAGCTGCTTGACCTGTCATACCTCTGCCAACAAACTCTCGTTCACCTACCTTAGAAAATCAAAATATAAAATGATTATGTAGAAAAATAAATCACGAAAAACCTAACAATACCATATGAAATAGTTGCATGTAAATGCGAACCTTTAACGTAACATGGTACATTCCCTGCGGTTCAGTATGAAAACCTCGATTGTAGGTTGGATAACGTGGATTAAACATTCTTGGAAAGTTGCCGAATCCGTGCGCAACAAATTGTTGAGGTGGAGCCGGCGGAGCGTGTCTAAACGCGTAAACAGTCGGTTCACCTCGTCTCATCGCCAAGGTATTTAATTCGACCGTGGGAGGTAGATGTCCTGAAATATTAAAGGAGTAAGTGACATTTAAAAATATCTTCATGATAAGCTTATAATACGATATTTACCAGATCCAGCGGGGCACTTTCCGGAGTGTCCAATTCTCATTGCTTTTGCAGGTTTCGGAGGTGGATGCCGATACCAAGTAGTGGTTAATGCTTCTGTCGCTGCGCTATGTTGAGCTTTTTTTATACTAGGCCCATCGGCAACATATTCCTCTTCACCTAATTTCAAAGTTACAGTGAATCTTTTATTATGGGCTGGACCTTGCTCGTGAGTCAGTCTGTACTGGTGTTGTATCTTGTTGAATCTTGCCAGTTCATTCACCAGACACATCGGGGTTTTCTCTTTCATGTTTGCCAAATTGGGATTGGTCACGTTGGCATGATTCTGTGTTGATGAATTATTGTCATCTCTGGACTCTCCATTGGCTTCGTTCGTTGGAGACTTATTTGGCTCGGTGTTCTGCTGCTGTTGAGCTTGCGTCGGTTGTTGAATATTCAAATTGTTCGGTTGTTGCTGATACTGTGCTTGAATGGTTTGGGTTGCCAGTGTTCCGACCGAGCCTCCTTGTTCCTTCAAGCCAACGTTAACCATCATACCTAAATTTAAAGTTACACATCGATGTAAAAGTGCTCATAAGTATTTTTATCCCTTAGCTCATTCAAAATATGGGTCCTCAATTTTTTCGGATTTACAAAAGTGGTATAAAAACATGTCGGGCTATATGGTCACCGCTATCGAATGCTTCGTTATTAATTTCCTGTTTAGTGTTACAAATAATGAAGAGGAAAGAATGAGAAGGCATGTATCTTACACGTAAATATCCTACACATCTTATATGGCAGTTCGACGTATCCTGCACCTACATAACCTATACATTGTAGGTACAACCTGCACAAGTCCTTATAGTATTTCGACGGTGTCACGTCCAAATATCAACGACAAAAAAAACTGCGACTAAATATCAAGTGCTTATTTCAAAATAATTAATACACACTCTTTCGCACTGCATTGTATATTCACATTTATATATTCTGCATGGTTAGATCAAAGTCCAAATTTGTGTGGCCCATCACAGCACTTAATTTTCGGGGACTACATTTCGTAGCTAAAATCAATGGGATCACTAAATTTTGTTAAATTCCTTAAACTTGAACTTATTAAAATCCTTCGTGGCATCAGATATGCAAAAACGAAATTACTAAACATTTCAGATTTTACCGTGCAGATATTTTGACATTGATATTTAGACATAACACCATAAAAATGCTACGAAGATTCGTTCGGGTCGCATTTACATGTAGAATATGTACGTGTAGGATACATCCAAATGGGATCTAATTGTAAGATATGTAGAATGTTTATGTGTAGGACATTGCGTATAGGATTATACGTGTAGGATATATTGACATGTAGGATATATGCCTGCTTGAGAAAAAGATATAACGCGTCGTATCTGAACAAAAAATAACCGATATAATCAATCATTCGGCTGTTATAAAGTTGTGTACCTTACTGGAAAGTTTGGCAAACATATATTATTATGAAATAGTATCTGAATGGTACCCAAAATCAGACAGACCTTCTATACAACCTGAGGATCCAAATAATAGCTCCAAATTTTCAACGCTATACGATAACATCGGTCGGTGAATTTTGCTCTCGGCATCACCTAGTAGTATGAGTAGGCACAGCACAGTCGGTAAAATATGCCGTAGTGCTAATAAACATCACAGTAAACGTAGATTATTAGTAAAATTGTACGTAATACAATCTCTGACCAATGCGATGCAAATTTTCAATCGAAAAAATTTACCGTTCTTTGCTTCTACCTCTTTAACCCTTTTTGAGCACACAATTCCGAGATCATTTCAAATACCATCATCAAGAAATCTTTAATAACCACGCTTGCTGATTATTATCTGAATCTATTGATATAGCTGTTTCAGGAAAAACAGGTCGGCTTGTGAAAGGGTTAGAAAGAGTCTATGCCAAAAGTTGGTGATATACTACAGAATGAATCCACGAAATTTGTGTGTTTAATATTTATATAAAGAAAACATAAAAGAGTAAAAGATTCACGGGCTTGTTTAATAATCCTTAAACTATCACTGTTTGCTGTAAATAAATAATACTTTAACGAAATAATATTATCACGATGAACAACAATGTTCAACAAAAGTATTTTCCGTCCTCTTCAACAAGAATGTCTACCTATTGTAAGTCATTTAGTTTATATAAAGGTTTGAGCTTATCTCCTAAAGTACGGTTTTCTTTTTGTTTGACGGCCAGAACTGCTGTTTCACTAAGCAGTGAGACAGGCACAGTACAAACTTTCGTGTAAAAATTTCTCAATATTAAGAAACTGTCTGACAAGCTAGAGTTTTTTTCATTTACATACGTTTTTCAGACGAAATCATAATTCTTTGTTACCAGCAAAGTTTGTCGAATAATATATAAAGATACAAGTTGAGAATCGACTTATTTTCCTGTAGACATCAAAATAGTCACATAGAACAGTTCACAGTGTTTTAGATAACTGATGAGGATATGTCAATGAAATAGTCATCATCGAAGCTAAAGATTTCTCTAAAAAAATGTTGAATAACACTATTTAATAATTAACATACTCCAATCTTACTGTGACCATATTTGAATTAACGTTATTAACTTTTTGGTCTGGAATCGTTGAAATATGCTGATATCTCCAACGTAAAACCGTTCTTAGAAACGGAAAGTAGCCGTCTATCAGACAGTTTCTTTCACATTCAGCAGGTTTTGGATGAAGCTTTAAACTTGGTGTAAGTCCTTATTTGGTAAAAATGGTCTATGTATCTTAACAGGAATGATATAAGTATGACAATGAAAAGTGAAAGTATCTCTCCTCTTTGGGAGAAAGGTAAAATTATATGATAAGAACGACCTGCCGAGCTTTGTAGTTGTTAATTGCATGTCCTTAAGTTTATGGCAAGGAAGCGTCGCATCAATAAAATCAAACATTGCTATGTAAAAACCTAAAGCATAAGTTGACACTTGTTACGGAATACCGTAATATTGAACATTGGTTCGGGTCTAATTAATTAATGAAACATAGGGTGTCCGCAAATTTCAATTTTAAAATAGAGTTAAGAGTTATTTTGATCGTAGCAAACGTTAAGGTATCAAGATCCTAAGAACTTTGCTTCGAAATTTTTGCACAAAGCATTACGTCATTTTTCTCAAATGAATTCATATTTCCAATCACGCGTCCTTTTCTCTCAGACTGATGCTTACAAATAAATCACTGAAGAGTGTTTATCGTATTTATACATGTACAAAAAAAAAGAAACGAAGATTATCGAACTACGAGTATTCAAGGATTTAGTGTTGAGCGATAGTAGAAAAATGATCCATGTGGATCGTGACAATAAATTTGTAGACACCCTACCACATCTGCAAACATAACATCTAAAATTTGTAAATATATGCAAACATTGCTATAATGGAATAAGCCATCACGTGTTATATGATATATCGTTAAGACAATAAATTTAAAAACGCAAAGTACATCACTTTGGTCGAACATTCAATAATTACACTCAGAATCACGTGCAGAATGTCCCATGAAAAGTGAACAGGATTTCCCATTTCCGTCTTGAGATGATGGTAAACAGAAGTTTGAAAAAGAAATTGTTTGGTATTAGGAATCATTACGTGTAATTAACAGTATTCATTTTTAAATCCCTTTGTGAAAAGAACTAATGTTTTTACATAGTGTTTAATTATTGTCCCTGTAACTAACACGGCAAATAATTGTAAACGATATGTACCGCAGTGCAAACTGTGCAAAGTGCAAATGTCATATTTACAATAAGAAAATACAAAGCAAAACGTACCGATTATATGAAAGTCAAAAATAATGCGCCGTTACTACGTAACTCAATGTATGCTCTTATTATATTATAACAAGAACTTGTGCAGCAAAATAACATTGTTCGAAACATTTTTTTATGTGTAGACCATTACTGCTCTTAATCTTGTTGTAGATCAGCCCATACAGCATATAAATCCTAAAGTCAACTTTTGGGATTGTCCAAAAGTCATCTAAGCAGGCTGTTGTGCAGATCGTAATATATGCTCTAAGTAATTAGGTTTAATAGATCATATACTCTATTGCACAGAAGAGTATTACGTTTAATACTTCACGAACAGCATACCTAAATGGACCGTAAACTAGTTCATAAACACCAAACAATTCATATTGAAAATAATATTTATAGAATGTTAGTTTGAAAAAAGAAAAACATACTGATAACTTTAACATGGGACACCCCTTTGACGAAATATCTTTAACCTTTATCTTAGTCGCGCATAGTCAAAAGGACAGCACACTTGATATTTTTACACATAAAATTAATATTAATTGAATTTAATCTGTGGTTATGAGGAGCCTGAAGTCACTATTTCGGTAATTATTATTAGTTTCATATGTAAAAATATCAAGTGCCCTTTCGACTACGCGCGACTAGATCAAAGTTAACGACGTACGCTGTTAATAAATGCTGATAAAGCTTTAAGAATTTTGATACAAACAGAAAGATTTAATAAAGTACAGGAATCCCACGCTTAACGATTATTAAATAAGTATGATGATTACTTAATTATATTTGCTCAATTAGAACAACTTTAAAAATAAGCAATTTGTTTTACTCTTTATGCAAAACTGTATAACATGTAGGATCGAAGAAAAAAATAATAGATCCAAAATATTGACACGTTAACTGCCACGCCGATTTTGCTTCACTTTCCATTCGCGCCACTCGACACCGTCGAGCGGTGAGATACGGTCTCTAAGGACCAGCATAGCACTTAACGTGTTAAATAGTTACATTATATCACACGGAATATATGGAATAATTTGCAGCACTCGAGTATCGTTATACCCTTGTCATATTATATTTAGAAATAGAAAAATCTATTATACATATGTATATCGAAAATAATACTACTTTTTAGAGTAATTAGAATTGCAGTTATGTATGCACTTTCCGTCTTAATATTTTCCAAATATTTCAAAACAGGACGATATTTCAAGATTATCAAAATAATTTTAAACATCTACAATTTAATGGTGAAAAATGTTTTTCACTTAAAAAGTGAGAAGTTTGCACTAATACACAAAGAAAACAATTTTACGGTGTATGATTATCTGAACTCCATCATTTTCCACATTAATTATTTCTAATGAATTGTCTAGTAAACATTATACTGCATTAAGCGTGGGGCAGCTGTATTAAACTTCCACATTATTTGAAACTGTAAAAGGGATTCTAGTGGTCCAAAAATGAAATCTCGTACAAACAATCCACTCATGTCGGAAAAGTATTACGCAATAAAAACAACGTACCGTTAGGGTTCTGTGAACTTATACCCATCAACACTGGCTGTCGTGGGTTTCCTTGCGGATTTCCAACGTGTTGTATTGGGTGCACATGTTGATGGGGGGGCATAGGCAGCTGCTGCTGATGGGGTGCATGCGGATTCCGATGCGAGAGCGGATGCTGCGGCTGATGAGAGGGGGCCATATTTGCCTGCTGCATAGGGCGCATCGGACCTCCCATTCTGCGTTATACCAAAAGATGAAAAAATGAGTAATGATAATTTTATTATATACACGGTTTTTCAGGACTATTTAATCCATTTGATTATTATTATTTCTCATGGTAGAACCATATTCAGATGGTCTCACGCCCGTTTTCTTTGATACGGTTCAAGCAAACTTGCATTTTGAAAATAAACGTAGTTTATGAATTGAACCGCGTTGAAAAAAACGGGCTTAAGTCCTGAATACCTATTTATGTTATAATGCAGCAAATGTACACAAGAATAAGAACAATAATAAACGTATGAAAGTATAAAGAAGAAAAGAGAATGCCATGTATACATTTACTTTATATATAGAATTAAAAATGTAATAGGCATCTATAATCAGCCGACAAGTGAAGTGTGTTTTTAATAAAAAAAAACAATGAAATTCTTAGCAAGCCACACATGGCTTTGTTTAAAATTTATGTTACAAAATACATGTAGCTGCACAGTTTTGAATTGAATTAAATTTTTCACTTTTAGAATATATTTAATTGTTTTTGATTAGTCAGAAACACATATTTTACTCTTAGATGAACTATATATATATATGAACAAACTATAAGGTATGTGTTACACTATGTTAAATTCTAATTGCACTTGTAAAAGCATGATTAAGAAAAAAACTGAAAATAACCTTCAAATGAACATGAATGCATAACAAATCTATATCTAACATGTTTAAAAGACTTCAAAAGAACTTGTAAACTTTTTTTCCGTAAACAAATAAAAAATTAAGCGTTATTCATATATTAAAAATGAAATACTATATAATTTAAATGGAAAAACTAACCTATTCTGATCTCGGAGTTGGTTTTGCATTGTGTGATGTTGGTGCCGCAACATCCTACTAAAACCCACTCTGAGATATCTGAAAGTTTAAAGGAGTACATAAATTATTAACAATACATAATATTAATTTCAGACATAATTATTGAATAGTAACACATTTTATGTTACATGAAAATCCGTTACATCTACATTATTACCAAGAAGCTATGAGAAATTGAATCTTGGATAAAAATGACATGATCGATTTTAAACTATCAACTCCTAATACCATGCTATTGGAGTCTAGGGAGCCAAAGAACTATAATTTACCTGTCTAATACTAAATAACCTCTGAGACAGTAATTTCTTGCATACTGTATTCAAAATTGATATATATTTTCAAGAAGCTGATAACATTAATGATTCATAAAAAATAATATAGTCATAACATATCACTAGTGACACATTAGCATCTTGTAAACGTAAAAGTATAAAAAGAACAAAATTAAAGAATATATCTTTTCCTTTTAGGAATATACAAGCATACACATATCCTATACATGAATAACCTAGATGTCTTAGATGCTACTTGAACATATCCTATACGTTATTAAAATGCAACCTGACCAAATCCTGTATCTGCATGCCCTGTACGTGGGAAGTGCAACCTGAACAAATCTTCATAAAATTTTATTGATATTACATCCAAGTGTCAACATCAAAATATCTGCACGACAGAATATAAAATATCTAATAATTTTGCTGTTACATATCTAATTCCACAAAGGATGTTTACAAGTTCAAATTTAAAGAAATTGCAGTAAGATTAGTGATCACACTGATTTAGTTATAAAATGTCAAAAAATTAAGTATTATGATAAGTCACACAACTTTTGATTTTATTGAAACCATGTAAAAAATATGAATGTGAGTATGAAATACAGTGAAAAAAATTGCATTATTTTCACAAAAATACTCGATATTTTGTCATAGTTTTTTTATCATTAATCTTTGGACGCAAGAACATCAAATTGCTATGAAGATTTGTTTAGATCGCATGTACAATGTTTAAGATATGCACATGTATGATGTATAACGTATAGGAATTGTCTGTTCGCATTTATAATGTGTAGAATATATGCCTCTTCAGATATACTTGTTTTTGTAATATATAACATTTAAAGAATTATATTAAAGACATTGGTAAATAATAGTTTAATTATATTAAATAAGCGTAAACTTGTTAATTATAATAACTTAATATAACATTTTTTACCTATATTTTCATTAATTTAATTTGAGTCAAATACTTGTAAATCATGTATATTCTCTAGTGTCAGACACTGAATTTTATATAGGTTTATAATGTCAAATAATCTTTCAATGATATGTAATTTTGACAAATTTAATATGACAACATAAAAGCAACAAATATCCCTTCAATCGATTGTTACGAGAAGAACAAAATGTACCACAATAGATTAAATTATTATATTAACACACGTGGCAAAAGACCAGTTTTATCATTGACGCTGAAAGTGGATGCAAACGTTAAACTTGCTTGACTAACATAAAAGAATTTGCAATGCCAGGAACCTTAACCAATTTTTACGAGGAGCGTATCCGAAGTATCATATATGTATTACGAAAGATGAAACTCCAGTTTTAACGTGAATTACTTTAAAAGTAATACTGTCTATAAATAAATCAGTCAATACACAATGGGCTTGGCCCGGCTAAGGCAATCAAATTGTCTAAACGCATTTACTTACCGTAATCAACTCTATTTCACAACAAATTTCAACTGAACTAACGACGAAATTTCTAGCGAAACAGATTCTGTCACGTTCTTAAACACTGCCGGCCCTTTTCACGATTATTGGCAAACAGTAAAGAAAATCAGTCTGTAGACTAAAATGCGGCCATTTTGATGTGAGTTTACTGACTACTGCTGCCTACCACATCGGCTGCGTTCAGCAGAAAGTGTGCTAAGCAGCAATCGCATTCAATTGGTCAATTGAGTCTAAATCTTGCAAAGTTGTAAAATTTGACCAATCAGATGTGTTCACTCCCGCAGCGCTGATTCCGCTCAACGCAGCCATTCTCTCCCTCTTTCTTCGACAGTATATATAATAAAAACTCATGCATTCTCTGAAGAAATTAGATTGCAAATATTCTTAGTCTTTTATTAGTTTCGCTCCACATCGTTATCACGTTCCTGTCTTTTCTCAATTTACTTTGCATTGATATATAGTACACGGAGTTTCATTCATAAATCTCTTAGTCTTTATAGCAACTGTATGAAAGTCTACAATTAGAAATCAGTAATAATTATTTCAACATGATGCTTCCATTATAGCAAATACATTGTCAAGTAATATCAACGATATCAGAGTCGATTGCATTGCAGTAAACAAGTATAATATATCATGGCGCGAATGTGATTGCCAGCAAAAACACAGGCGGATGTGTCCTTATTTGGTATCATATTGACAACATCCCCGATATTCAACCCAGATAGCAACATGCGTGCAAATATGACAGCAATCGCATAGCAAGGTATTATATGAATTGTCGGCAAAACCATAGGAATATGTGTCCTTACTTGCTGCCATATTTGCAGCAATGCATGGTTCGAATGTTAAGAAGCACGCTAATAGCAAATTGCCTGCAAGACTTGCAGCGTTGTCCCTAATTATAGTAGTACTTATAAGTATGTATATCACTAAAAATTATATGGAGAATAATATTTACAACTTGAAACAAAATTTTTTAATAGGTGCCTCGCTTGTCATTTGTACTTGTATAAGTCTATTTGCGTTGACATGAGTAGGACTCGAACCTGTTATCGTCAGGATGCTCGAAGTAAGGAACGTGAAACTCTATCCATTGAACTATCAATTCTACTTGTAAATGTTACTTCAATTAAGAATTATAATCGTCAATATTTATATGTATAAAAACATGAAAGTTGAAAAGTACTGTTGCCACAGGCAGTTACACGAATATGTACAAATATGACTTGCATACATTGCAAAGTGTTGTCAAGACATCTTCGGGAGGTCTTATGTCATGAGTTTTGACTCCTTATAGACGTCTCATATACACAAGACGTTTTGAAGACATCTTGGCAACATTTTCATAATTTGTGCTATCTGAGAACTCATACTTGACATGACAATGCGACAAAAAATATCGTGGCGCCACAATCAACCCGCTACAGAGTTCCTGTAACATGAAGCTACTGATTTAGCAGTGAATTAAACCAGAAATCACTATATCTTCAGCAAATTAAAAAAAATTAAACAATTACAACGATACGTTCTCATTATAATTCTAACAATATGAGTTCACAATAAGTATTTTAATAATTTTTTTGTTCAGATTATGTGAATTAAAAAAAAATGTATGACAAATTGCTAACAAAATATTATTTTATTCGAGTACTTACTTTTGCTAACATCTTTACAACATACATTTACAATAATAACACCGCAAAACAATGTCCTTTGCTTGCTGCAATTATTGCCTAGCTTTTGCTGCATATTTGCTAGCATTATTTTCTTTATTTATATTTCATAGCAAATTAAAAGTATAATCTCAGCAAAGCTTTGCTGAAAACGAATCGAACAGTTTTGCATAGACACTTCGTGTTATCTGGGGACACATCCGCCTGTGTTTTTGCTGGCAATCACATTCACGCCATGATGTCTGTTTGCTGTCATATTTGCAAGCACATTGCTTACAGCTGCTATGATTATGCGCAAAACAATAAAAAATGACAAATATATTCACTACATTACCATGGTGCTGTTCATTAACGTTTATTCTAGCAACCTCATTTAAATTAAATTATTTGTACACTTTGAATTGATATATGCCACAATTAGGTAGCCTTCATAGCTTTGTCGGACTAGTCAGAAAACTAGACTTCATTGGTCAGAATTGTTTCTCGTGAGATATTTGGCCAATGAATAGTCCGATATTTGAGTCTTAAGGCTCATACGATAAACCTGTAAAGGCGCTCTTACCATATACTCAAGATACGGTATGTCTTGCGTGACAAAATTTTAACAGTTTGAACCAATATCAACAAAATTAAAAGAGAAGAATGTTTTATGCAATATAATATTATAACTGTATATTATAATATTGTATGATATACATACCAATATAGTCATATAAAACAGGAGTTTTATTTATAGTAAATATTTTGCAGAATATATTTAAATGCATATTATATACCCAGCAAACAAAATATTACATGTGACGTACACAAGTGTGGGTGACATGGTAACTAACGGAAAATGACGTAACATCACTTGCAAATAGTCCTGTTGTTAGTTTGTCAAAAAGGAGGTCTCATAACGTTAATTATATCTGGTATAAGCCCAGCAAGCATAATACTGCATGTAACGCACACGTTATAATGTTACCCTTCTTTTATTATATATAACGTCAACTGGTATGTACATTGCTGTTACATAAATGAGAGTAACATTGTAACTATCGTGTGCGTCACGTGTAATGTTGTGTTTGTTAGGTACTAATAATGTATATTTAGGTATGATTAATCATTGCCTTTTTCTTACTGATACTAATATTAAAATTAGTACACGCGATCATTTCTGTTCAAGAGAAAAAAATGTCATAGAAAAGTTGCATGATTGAAAGAGACACATACCATGAGTCAAATACGTGCTAAACTCCCCGTTTTCTTTTAATACTCAGTGAACTTAATTTTTTATATAAATTTATATTTTTATTTCTCATATTTCCATACTAGTAAGTTTTACTTCATACATTCGCTATATATGAAAAAACTTAATTCGAAGTACAAAATGAAAACGCGCTGTACGACACGGATCGCTTTAGTCTAAAGTGTAATTTTGTAGATTACAAGGTTTCAAATAAATGGAATCCAATGATTCTGTATTACATCAAATACCATTTTCATTCGTTCCTGGGGTACGAATACACCTATTTCGATTAATCAGAGCACGCCGTATCGTTACACTATATATACTCTTTAACTACTGTACTTCATTGATTCCTTTCTAACAGCTAA
This sequence comes from Syrista parreyssii, assembly GCA_030142615.1. NCBI lineage: Eukaryota > Metazoa > Arthropoda > Insecta > Hymenoptera > Cephidae > Syrista > Syrista parreyssii. Next base: position 487,132 of record JARQTG010000135.1, on the reverse strand, counting down.
TAAAGATGACATTTGATAGTAGGTCGTTGTATTGGCTTTAAAACTAGGTGTACTATTGATTCAAGAAAGAATACCGTTCCATTGAAAAAAAGCAACATGAATTCTAACTCCTTGAAAATATATCTAGCCCGTACGACGAAGCCATCTAAACCATGAAAAATTAGTCTACAATTTTTAATTCTCCTCCTGACTAACATAAACTATCATATATATAAATTAGAATAAAAATAGATTTAGAGATTTAGTAATAAAAAGTCGGAAGTTCACATAATGAATTATACACATAAAATTTTTATTCTCATTCATTTATTTATTTTTTTTTTTTTCTTTAATTTATTCACCATTTTCTCTAAAATATAAACGTAAAAATGAACAATCGGTTCAATATCAATTTTATTTATAATAATTAATATAATACTTCTATGTACAATAATATATACATCATAACAGTCATTATATTATTATAGGTACCTTCAAAAGTTGTCTCGAATGATTTTTTCCATAGCAAACAATTCCTGTGGGAAAATGTGTTTACTTGCGACGAAGGACAAACCAATATCATTTGCAATTTCAGCATAAAAAGCTAATATTCCAAAGGAAAAGGTTGAGCCAAATGGAAATTCATAAGTTCATGTGCCGATATTAAAGGTTTCGACGGTTTGAACACACTTTTCCGTTAAAACTGTTTTCCATAAAATTGTATAATTATAAAAGAAAGACATCGTGTTATCACTGGAGCGCGCATTCATTCACACACATAAACACACACACACGCAACTTGTCTTCTCTCTCTTTTTTACCATCATTGTATTTTGCAAGTGCAATACAAGAATGTATGTTGTTCCAAAAAATTGTCTGAATGTTACAAATGTTTCTCGATTCTAAGTTCTTTAATAAACCACTTGATTCATTGTGTGTTATTCTGTTGTTAAGAATTACGCCGACTGTATTTATTTCTCCATTACACAATCTGAGGTATACTTTTCCTGGATTGGTGTTGGATTTAACTTAAGATGAATAGTCTACAAATACAGTACATACGTACTACGCAATAAAATGCTTTTCCTTCTCATTTTCATCTAGTTATTTGGTAATAAATTACAGAATCGCACTTGGTGTTACCATAATTTGTTTCACTTCCATGCCGATTTCTAGTTTTCTTTTTATCTGGAGTCAGTAAGCGTATAGCGTCATTGTCCGTGGGACTCGGCCGTACTCCAAATTCTTTTTTTTTTTTTTATGAACTAACTTATCGAATATTTAACATCTCGAACAATAAATAAAAATTTATTTACTCGATCAATTCATTATGAAGTTTATAAAGGGTAGAATATACTCATGGAACATTTCAATAATTTTACTACTATTGTTCAGTGAGAATTTTAATTGATTTAAATAAGTTCATTAATAATATAAATCATTAACGGCATTATTATGCAATTTTCAATTATTCAACGTGCCGCAGTAAATCATGTTAAGCCACACAAGAACATACATGTACGCAGGCATCCCACAGCATATCAAAAACTCATGAACAGAATGGTGATTTGCGGCTAGATAACCAACAAGGTTCGTTGAACGATACTAAGAATTCTAGCCTCAAATCTCTGCTCTGCTAATGAATTGCAAGATGCCATAAATTAATTATGTGAAGTGATCAAGCTTGACAGTATTCTCTGTAATTAATTCCTAAATAAAAGCTAATAGCATAATTTTTGCTAACAATTTTTGAATTTGTTAAATTCAATGGACAGTTCATATTATTCAAAAAAATAATAGACATTGATATTCTTTATTATAGTTTGGGAATGTAAGTAAATAGTAATTGGCTGCTAAATTATTATGTCTGCGATAAATAAATTAAAAAAGCTATGTAACTTATAATATATTATAATTACAAAATTTCATTTATATAAGAACAATATTCAGAAAATTAATTATTTTTTAATATAACAGAACTGTCCATTACCTATGTCAAATTTTTAGGCTGGTCAATATGATATCGTTTGATTGAACTTAACCATATGTTTGGATCTTAAAATGAGTTTATAATTCATTAAATTTTCATTTGATAATTTGATATTTCAATTATACTACAAGAAACACTTAAACAGTGCTGCTATTTGGATTGTTCAGTTCAAGAAAAATATATGTATACATTCATGTTGGTTACAGTAATATCAGGCACTGTCAACCCTTGATAGAGGACTTTACAATGTACTTTGGTTATACAAGGTATAACGTAAAATATTGGAAATGTTTATTATATTTACGGTTTTTCGTTACCTTTACATAATCGATCAAAATTAATGCTTTATGTACTAAATTTGGTAAATAAACATTCATCGCAACAAGACATTTCTATTTTGCAAACATTTAATTTAGTAAAATACATGGTCAAATAAGCAGTAATAGAATGCAAGTTTCCACGATATTCCATTGTTCAATGCATGTTTCTCAATAAAGTTTACGGCTTTATAGATATTTTTTTTAAAGTTTCATGATCATTCCTTTAAATCTAGACCCCAATTCATTTAGAACATCACCTCAACAAACTTCCACGATAACACGTACACCTCAAGTAATCTTAAGATGCCTAAAACATTATTTTAATCGTAATGGACGTCTTAAAGATCACTCTTCGACGATATATGTTATATTTATAATAACAAAATTTACAAGGTAATTAACGACTCTCGAGTTACAATTCCTTAAAGCAACGAAACTTTGAATTTATTTATAGTTTAAACGATGCAAAAATTGTGACGCGAATATTACAAAAGGTATTGATTAGAGAAAATATACTTCGTGGGTTTTACAATGATATCTTTTTTAGTTTTGATATGGACCCTCTCGAGTGTCTGGTTGGTAGAACGGCAGATGTTTTCTATGAGCTTTTTCTACTATAAGGCCATGTATTAAGTGGCACACGTAGGTGCAATAAGTACGAATCATATAAGTATATCAGTATTTTACGAAACTATCCTTCCCCGATATAATAGAAACATATTATAAGAAATGTTTGAAACGAGTCGTAATTCGTTAAACCCCAATAAGCCAATCTATGCATAATTGTGAAAAGAAATTATTTTTTTAAAATAAAAATCATTGAAACGTTTATTATTGTCACAGTTTGAATTTATATTAAAAGTTATTAAACATCATTTCTACCAACCGCACACGCGTGAAATGAAAAATTTCTTTAACACGGGTAGAAGTGTCACGTCATTGATTGACATCTCGACTGATATTTCTAAAAAAAAATTAAATGCCCATATACAATTTACTTTACAACAGATATCACTTGACCTCACTATGCATGTTCTCTTAAGGGCTTAAACCTTCTTCTCGCGGATAACTCAATCATATCCTAAGCATTTCTGCAGAAGTCATTTCATGAAACTTTCGGTGTTCCAAATTCGAGTAAAATAATGCCCTGTTTAAATCATGAAAACCTTAACTTATTTTCGTGGCACCATTATGGTTCATCTTGTGATTAACTATCCATCCATCTTCTTGTACGGTCTTTAGATAATCTTCTAAAAGTGTCGCAAGGTTACGCCGCTTGAATCGCATCGATTCTTTCACGATATCACGCAGAAACGCAAGTCGTATGTCTAAAGTACCTTGAATTTGGTGTAAATGTGAAAATAACGTGGCATAATCTGCAACAAAAAGATTGTATTTTTGTAAAATTAAATGCTTCCTAAATATGTACAATACTGCGAAATTAATTATAAACATTCATGGACAACATAACAATGCACTCCATACGTATCTGCACCCTGTTTAATAAAAAGTATCTTTTTGAACTATGAATACTCAAAAAGTGAAAACATCATAGTTATGCATGTATCTTAATTGTTTGAATGTCATTTAGAGAAAACATCTTGCAAAGATACACTGATTGTCAAGAATAATTTAAGTATGACAGATATTCTTTAAAACTAAAATACCGTTTTACAGTGTACTTACAACGTTTCCACTATTCAGTGTTCAAACGTAATTAAAGTATTACGTTACGCGTGGTTCATTCTATTTATATCTTGCACAGTGGAAACGTTACAATTGTTATAACAACTTTATCTCTGTATGGTTATTGATCGAACGATATGTATATCAAAAAAATAATAGGTATATGCGATATAAAGTAAATAAATTGAATGTACATAATAGACGGAAAGTTGAAATCAAATTGACAATTGAGACGGTTACTAATAGGGAATCCCGGCTAAAACATTGGAAGCTATATAATAATTATACAATACATAATTATAATGAAATGTAAGCGATACTCATTGCACAAAATACAATTGTATGCTTAATAATTGAAAAGATAAATAAAGCTCCAATGATTAATTGATTTCAAAGAATTCGTTGTTACATAAAAAATGCTTTCATTGTAATAAATTAGCCTACTATTAAACTTATATATAGAACATATCATATTATGCAAATCTGAATTACTTACTTGTTCCCCGTCTCCGTACTTCCTTATACACGAGTTCTCTAACAGACAAATTGTGCCTTTTAATGTCGTCCAATTCCTTCTTCGACAAGGGCATTGGCTTTTCCGTTTTAGGCTCGTGTTTTTCCTCAACATGATTGGCCAATCTTTCATCGACAGCACTTTCGACTTTAACACTATTTTGATTTTCAGTACAATCATTGGGTGTTAATCGGTTGCACTCCAATTTCAAGTGATCTAACCGTTCATTTTTCGTTTCACTTTTTGGAGTTTCAATATTATTCACTACCACTGGTGTTAACGCCGGTGGTATGTCCGAACGATTATTAACAACCGGGTCCACTGGAATAGGTTCGAATACCGGTATCATCGGAATGTCCGCGAGACCGTTCACTAACTTTTCTGGCAGACTTGTAGGCACTGTGCTCGGTAAAACGGGAATGCCGCCTAAATTTGGTAGAACGTTCGAATTGGCAGTTGGAACGACCTGATTCTTCGTTTCATCCATCCATGGTATTGGAGAAGCTGGCGGTGTATTGGCGGGGGAGTAGGAAGGCCGTCGAACGACGACATCTTTAGGAATTGGTCCTGGCTTTCTTTTGTTTGGCGGTGGCCTTGGTGCAAGTGGACCTCCGTTGTCAGAAGGTGGTAACGTGCGTTTCATACCACCACCTTTCGAAGTAGAGGTTGGTCCCGCCATATCTATGTCCGCCTCATCTACCATCATTCTCTTATCAATCTTGAAAGGATTGCCTGTACACACAAGATATTTACTGTGACAATAATGTGATTGACGAAGCGTAAAACTATTACTCAACTAAAGAATGAGTAGCAGTGCCATATTCAAATAGGGCGGAGGTGGATTTACTGAAATAATTTGTTAAAAATATATAACGATGGTACGTGGATAAACTCGTCCACAGATTTTTCATCATACCGTGCAGTTTTATGCCTCTAAAGCAGGCTTTAGCTTTCAAAGGTACGAGAGCTATACGACCATCAGTCAAACAAGCCTTCTTTAAAGTCTTTTAAAATTTTCCAGCAAACATGCCTGTAGTGACATTAACGTTAAGATTCAATTAAATATTGAAATAGCTCATAAGTAAACTATTGCAATCATAAAGCAATAGTTTTTAGTGAAATAATCATTTGTAATGGCACATTTTATAGTCGATTCACAAGTTCAATGTGTTTGACAGTTCACAAGCAATGCGATACTTAGCAAGTGACACGTGGTTTTTCATAAAATAACGTAATTAAATGCTAAAATAAAAAAATAAAATGTAATTAATGCATAATTTGTAACAAACGTTTTATGCGGTGACTAGAGACTTCATTGTTTTCAATCTGTCAAGAAAACACATCAAACTCGTGGACCGACTATAGTTATCTACAATTTCTTACCGAACATGTGTTGCCTGACAGGTACACTTTCAATCTCTCTTAATGGAGGAGTCATGCGTTTGAGATATTCTTGATAATTTCCCATCTGGGCCACCGGCATTGAATGAACGTAATCGTCGTCAAGCAATTTTGTGTGTAACAACCCAGGTTGTAGAAAATTAGCACGCATTCGAACCACTTGATCAAGAAGGGACTTTCTTGGTACGTCGAAAGCATTTCTATAACTCTGCGCTCCACGCTGCTGCTGTTGATTTCTTACTAATCCAACCACAAATCCGCCAAATTCATTAAGCTGATCTCTAAGTCCCGTAAATTTGTCTTGTAACAGCGGATGGGATACCTGAATTGAATGAAAAATAATGTATTCGTATATTTCTTTTAATATACGGTACTCGCTAAACATTTCATTATATATAAACATCAATGATATCCCCATACGTCGATGAACAGCAGTAGATCTGTTCGTTTATAGACTTTTCCGTATTCTGAACAGCTTTGCTGCCATGTTTTTGCATCCTTATTCAATGTATACTGAAGTCTCAACATTAATTCCACATTCAGGTAACTCTTTTGCGCTGAAAATCATAAGGAGTTCACCCCTCAAAATGAGTCCTATAATACGGTCCAACCTTAACAGTACTTCAATGTTGTTCAGAATATAAAAAGTTCTATAAACCAACCTATCTAATAAATTTTAACCAAGAAAAGTTGCTTACCAGTGAATGACAGCTGATAATATACTTTGAGTATAATGTTTTAATACTAAATAAATCTTACCAAATCTTTCTTTAGAGGTGTTCTAGGAATAACTCGAACGCCTTCGGTTACAGTTGTTGAGTTACCATTTGCCAAACTCTTGTTCATATTAGCATTGGCGACTTGCTTTGAGATAACTTCATTACACAGCCGATCAAATTCTATCTTTGCCTGATTTTTCAATCGCTTCAGGTAATTTAAAACGCTGTATGAGAGCGAGTTATCCATGTTGTCAGGAATTAATGTCTGAGCGAGTGGCGTGGGTGCGCCCATTCTCGTTAGCGCACGTCTCAATGACTGTAACAATAGAATACAGATTTCTGTTTTAAATATCATTAAAAAAATACTATCGTTCATCATAATTCGTTAACAATAATTGACATTGGATATTCAAACTCAATAAGTTTCCGAAAATACAATTGGTATAGAATTTAAAAGGATGTACCAGTTAAAGTACATAACGTTTGGTAATATCATAAAATTATACTTGAAAAAAGTTGAATCATTGCTTACCGCTGCATAATAAGTAGGCATCGTTCGCATATAGTTCTGAAATTGCGTTCTCCATTCGTTAGTTGGTTTCAACCGGTGTACCTTGAAGAGTTCTTCTAATAACGGCAATAAAACAGGATAATTGTATGGCATGACAAACAAGTTGACGCAGGTCAAATTCGTGCTTGCTTTTAGATAGCCAAAGGGATGTCCAACTTCGCTGGACTTGTAAGAATTTGCGACGAACACTTGCCAGCAAATCGTCGGCTGTTTCCTTGCGAGTATATATTGTGTCAGCGGACTTGGTTCTAATTCATACTTGTCAAACGGTAGGTTTTCGATGACCATTGGTTCTTGACTGGTACAAGTAAACTTAACATTTGGATGAGCCGATCGTGGTGGTAATGAACTCGCACTCAAATCGGGCCAAAAACTTTCAGGAATCGGCCAGAAACCAACAGCGAATCCTTTCTGCGCTGACCTAGGCACGTAGATAAGTCTCCTGCATGAGTGCCACGCAGTATTGCCAGGAGCCATAGGATTAAGAGGATATTGATTGCGGGGACCATTACTCGCACTGTTTTCATCTTCATTCTCGTCATCTTCCTGATATTGTGCCTCGTTTGCTAATGGTGGAGGATCTGGACCAATTTTTTCGAAATTAATTACTACTCCGGACTGCACTTTTTGAACTAGAGAGTCTATACACTGCATCATCATCCTGTGAGACGTTATACAATACGACCGACCTGTGAGAAATAAAAAAATCATGTTCTTATTCTTACATAAAAAGCACATTATTAAAATAAAGTTCATCTTTTGTTTTTTCAATTTTCTGTGAGAAATATGATTGAAGTACAAAATCTACACAATATTCTAAATTATATTATAACAATCGTGTGAAAAATATTTTGAATATCTATGCAGTTAGTATGTGCATTTACAGAGCTCTTTTTTTAAGAAATAAAATATTTTGAAATTATGAATGTAAAATGATTGTCTGGTGCAATCTATTATTGCGAAGACTACAGCGAATGCGATTTTTTCGTAGAAATTACTAATCTATTAACTGTTATACATTTTTTTGGCAATTTGGTGGAAAAGTTTCTTCCACATAAATGAACTTAAGATTATAAGATATTTCAATTCATGTTCAGAAAATGCAATAGTTAAATATTAATAATGATAAAAGCTTAATTATTTAAGCTTTCTCGTATACATTTTCAAAAGTAGTAATAGAAAACTAGTTTTGTGTAAATAGCATAGTATCAAGTTTGTAATTAATTTTAATTCATAATAAATCAATTCTCCTTTTATTTCTTAGACTATTTCAAATTTGATGTGTAATTATTCGTCGTTACCTCCAGTAACTTCACACATAGCATCAATTGGTGACGCGTCGCTTGCAACCAAACCAGTATCTCTCTCTATTGCAGGTGTACCAGAAAGTCTTAATACCAATGAAAATAATCGTTGATCCCATCTAAATGGCTCTTTAGTCAATTCAGATCCAGGAATTGGAGAGTGCATTGGCAATGTGAACTACAAAGTGAAAACAAATAAACGTAATACATAAGACACTTAAACAGCAGTTTACTTAATGAATATTCTTGGGATATTAATAATTAGAAGACTTAATTTTCTATAATTTTGGTTTTAAAGAGTGAATTTTTTGTTCGATAAACAATTAAACTTCCAAAAATAAAATAAAGAAGAACTAATTTGTTTCAATAAAATAATTATAATAATAGATAATAAAAGGACAAATATCTTATACAGTCTATTTAAGGGTTCTAAAGATTACCGACGACACATATACTCGCCAAATGTCGAAAATCATTAAGTACTCAATGTTAAAACATAAGTGATGTCCATGCAGCCATGTTGTTAAACCTTGCAATTGGTATTGACAGTCTTATATGAAATAATTAAAAGATTTTTAAAAATCGACACATTTGTTCCGACGCAGGCAATTTCTTACATTTATCCTTCATAAGTTAATCCTTTATAGTAATGAAATATGTGACAGTGAGTCTTGTAACCATAGTCGTATTATTACTTAAAAATGCTTGACAAGTGATATTGTGTTCATGGGAAGGAATAATGAAGAATATAAATAGAATGGAGAAAAAAGAAAACTACAAAAATAGCAATGATACAATAATGCAGTGAGAATATAAAGGTCATAAAAAAACTTACATCTTGATGAACTCCACTATTAGTTGTATATTTTCCCCCATCAGTGATAACCACAATGACAGATGGTTCTAAATAAAATGGACATCTACCCTGACCATATGTATCTATGCCTGTTTGCATACGATTTATGTTCAAGACATCAAGTGCATGCTTCAATGCTGCACCTAGCGTTGTCAACCCAACGCACTGTAGATTTTTAAGCTCGTTCATAAACGTCGCCAAATTTTCTTTCCACCCAGCCTGAAACACATAATATAATATAACCTCTCTTTTAAGAAAAACTCATTACTACTAATGTTACTGATAATAATCAGCAGGAACAGATGTGTTGACAAATAGAAATATGTAATATAAGAATGAACCTCAAATATGAAAAATTAACTTAACATGTAGTATTAAGGAAAGTAATTTCTTAATTTTTATTGTACCATAATTTTGATTATTAAATATAATTTGTGTACCAAATTAATAGTGTTGAAAGTTTAACAAATTTGAGGAAGAATATAAAAAACAGGATTATTGAATAAGAAAAATATAATAAACTAATGTTTCGGCACATGTTTTATTTTACTATCTAATAGTTTTTAAAATATAGAAGTATATTATGACATAAAGAATATCACAGTGATACATTAAACCAGACCCATTTTCTTGAAATATGCAAATTTGTATAAATGGAAATAAGTAACATATATTTATCTCGGAGTAGATTTGACAGTTCATTTGACTTGAGGCACAAATGAATAAAGCAAAATTAGCTGATCGAAAGCATCTTAACTAAAATTTCTTTATCACAACCATTATCATAATCTCATTATCTGTATATTTAAGAAATATAACTCTTCCATTAATGGAGATTGTTGTTCTAAACAATGTAGTATACTTCACTGTATATTTGTTGACTTACTTATTTACTAAATGAATAAAATTAATAACTATACAGCAAAAACAGTGTATATGTATTACGAATCCATGAATGTTTGTTTATGAACATAATTTTTCATTGAATGTTTTCATAGAAAATACATCCCAAGTTAATATGGTTCACACTGTTACCAATCAGGTGAATACAATGACAGAAACTTAAGAATTAAGAGCAGCAGAAAATCAAGCAAGCAAACTATAGGCGGGTAAGTAACAAACAAGAAAATAGACAGAAGGATGAACGGATGAACGGATGAACGGACGGACGGACGGATGGACTGACACACAGTCACTCAGTTAGTGAACCTCCTTTGAGAAAAACTTAAAAAAGAAAAAGAAAAAAGCATCGCGCAAATTTGCCCATGAGCAATAGATACCTTAATATTATGGGGTGGATCTTCGAATGTAAGCAGCATGTACCGATCCCCGCGGCTTTCTGGCGATCGTTGTCGCACCTGAAAAAGAATTGAAATTCAGGATATTAAGAGCTTTATACAAAATATTTTTTTCTTATATGATAAGAAATGACACTATACTGTCATCTCCCAATCAAAGAGGAAAACTATGAGCGTACCTTTACAAAAGTCTCCACAGCACTTTTGGCTACATCCAAAAGCGTAGGGCGCCCGCCCAAATAGGCCCTCTGATTCATGGAGGCCGACGTATCGATCAAAAAGACTATTATGGTCATCTTCGCGGAACAATCACGCTCGTCCCCGAGGTTGTACCCACGGCTCGAGACGTTCGGAAGTCGAAACTAGCTAGCTAGGGGCCCTACGGCAGCGTAGCGCATAGCTGCTTCAGCCATTCAACGTTCCCGAATCCGACGAAAGCTCTTCTCTTATGGTTCTCTGCGCTCTGATCCGCTGTGCAACGCCGTGTGCTCCCCTCGTTCTGGTGTATTTCGAATCTCAACTGATCTCGACTCTCGAGCGTGCTGGTCGACAGCAGCTGAAATGCAGGCTCGAGATCACAGTATTGTGAGTTGGGAATCGGGCAAGTCTGTCTGTCTGTCTGTATGTCTGCCTGCCTGCCTGCTTGCCAGCTCTCGCCGTTTTCTTTCTCTCTTTTTAATCACTCTCGTGCCTTCTCTCTTATGCATTATAGGCACGCACACAATCTCACACCCTCTCCCGCTCTTCCTCGTCGTTCTCACGTATTTTTTCTCTCTCTCCTACTCGCATAACCTCCCTCAACGCTTAACTCACTCCCCACTCACATGATACCACATTATATGTTCTTCGTCTTACACTTGCCTCTTTCTTACTCTCTCAGTCTTTCACCTAAATTGCATTCTATCCCTACCGTCAGCGCAACTCCGACACGCGTCTTACTTGCTCCTTCGTTTATACTCAAGTTCTATCCCTCTTGTAGTTTTCTGGACCTATGTCGCATTCCCATGCCGAACCACGTGACTCACTGGAAGCTATTCTATTGGATCCCCACTTTTTGAACGTAGGTAGCGTCATACCGCACCGCTAGTGTAAGTAAATATCACGATGCATTCAATGAAAGTGTGTACGTACACTTAATTTACTTGAAGCAGCGAATGACTTCATGTCACAAATTCAAATGCATCAGTATCACATTTGACATCGATATCTGTGGTCTTATTCTCTAACTTGTAACGACAGCTGTCGTTATCGTTACGTTGATAATTTGGTTTTAGCCAATCGCCAGTTAGACCTATAAGAAGGAATGTATTGCGATTGGATAAAGTGCAGTTGTTGTCAACTAACCAAACTGACAACTGTCGCTACAATAAGTTAGAAAACAAAGTTAGGTGCCTTTTTATGAGCAGCAAAGTACTAGTTCGGTAGCATGAGAAACGCGCTGATTGGTTGATTTTGCTTATGCGGCCACGGTTGGTGAAATCAACCAATCAGCACGTTTCTTCTGCTGCTGAATCCAGTTGTTTGTTGTTCATAAGACGCCTTACTGATGTCCTTTCTTCAATGTTCGTTTTTTATATGCTTACTCGAATATTGTTCATAATGAACTGATACTATAAATGAAATTATAAAACGTCCTGATAGTATTCATTATCAATTCATTACACGTTCCTGATTAGCCGTCGTGATATTTATGTCAGGCCGTGTGAATATAACTGTGATTAAATCTTAAAACAGAACCTTAAACTTACTCTCGGAACAGACCAGCTTACGATTAACTATATTAAGTATATTTAACGGTAAACATTCATTATTGATATGATATTCCTCTTTTTCTCCATGAATGAAGCTCACTTACAGTCAACTGTATTTAAATTGATATAAGAATATTTACTCGAATAAGAGTCATTTTTTATCCTTACACAGGTATTCAAAGATGCCTTTATCGATGTGCGTATGCGCTCATTTACCCTGGGTTCCCAGCAAACACAATGTTATATGTAACGTTCCAGCACATATGTATGACGCACACGTTAGTTACAATGTCACCCTTCTTTTATATAACGTCAACTGGTACATTGACGTTACATAAACGAGGGTGACATTGTAACTGATGTCTGCATCACATATAATATTATGTTTGTCGGGGTCCTGTTAGTTGTAATTACGCACCCATACTCTAGCACATTGGTTGTGAGTGAATTTTTTACGTTTAAATTCATCACTTTCTGGTATAAGTCTCAATCCAGTGAAGAATTGGCAACACATTGGATGTTTATCAATGTTTAACTTAAGGATATTACACGTATTATTGAAAGTGACTCAATCATCTTGAAACTTTGAGGATTAACCTTTAACTTTTAAAAGAATGGCATAGAAATTTGGAGAAATTTCATTATTCAATTAAAAAGTTATTAACTGTTCTAAAAGCAGTGTTTTTGAACGTACTGATACAGAATTAAGGCGGTCTAATATTGCCTAGTGAAAAGCTAGTATAAAAATGAACTGACGAAATTTATAAACTAGCGTATTAATTGAAATATTTATTTCAAATGAAATCAATTAAAACACATTGCGATTCGCTATGTGCTACTCAAGTTATTGTTAATTAAAGTTAGAAAACTGTTATTTTAATATTAAACTGCCAGTTTTTTATACATAACATTACTATATATATTTGTTTCTTCTCCCATTAGAAAACTGCAAATTAGATGTTTATTGTATTTCGAAATTACCCACGTCCGGGATACAATACGTACCAATTACAAATTACATGAATATTCAAATTACCTGGTCCAAGAGCAATTATGCAAGTATGTACAAGCATGACTTACATATGTAGCAGCAGAGAAAACTAGTGTATAGTAGCAATACTATTGAAAGCTGCAATTCATTATTCGTTAGTATGAATTACATGTGATTTCAGTTTTTTTATAAAAATATTTTATTTTATAACAATATTTTTACCGCCATTTACAAGTAAAACTAACCTCTTGGAAAGAGATGGTAACAGAATACATGTAATTTAAGTCAAAATTAGCGTAAATATCGCTTCAATTTTATTAGTGTCTGAAAAAGTAATTATCAGCGTCATCATTTTTTTCCGTGTATGAATTTGGTTCCTTGTTATATCGATCGCGACGCTAAGAAGATTTAAATTTCTGTCAAAGGTGATCCGATTCGACGATAAGACGACAAGGGCAGAGTTCAGGAAAACGTATATATTTCCTCCAATCCGCAAATTATGTCAAGATTTTATCTACAAATCATAAAATATTATACTCCGACCTCTCATTGCACAATTGATGAGCAGATGCTATTCTTCCGTGAACGGTGTCCATTTTAGGTGTAAAACTGCGCATGACCAGATAAGTATGGGATAAAAATTGCGATGCTAAATGACTGGACAACCTTTCGTATGTACCTTGCTGAGCCATATGTAGGGACAGTCGATAAAGAAAATTCGGAGAATATACCATCTTACTACATTCGCAAGTTGTCAGATCGTCAGCATGGGAACACACGTAATATTATCTGTGATAATTGATTTAATTCTGTGATTATGTTTGACAAAATACTGCAACCCACACAACACTGGGATGTTAGAAATACGTCATACAGACATTGTGAATTGCCATTACTGACGTGCAATAGACATACGTAAATCCGCAAAGCACATCTTACAGACGTCATTCGGAAGTATGTTTGTCCCACCTACAGATGTTCTTTTGTCCATCCTTCGCACATCCTCGCTGTCATTTATCGGATGTATTTTTAACATTTTTCTCACAATTTATTGACTTGAATAAGATATTTTTATATCTAATAAATTGAGTGCCCTAATTGATATTATATTTTTAAAATGTGACCCTTCCATTGTTCCATCAATAAATTGCGGTACGTTCTTGTATCACGTATGAGTCATTTTAAATTTGCGCCTGTACAGAATAATAGCTTTGTTCATCTTACGTACACTTTCAACACTTTACCAAAGGTAGAATTTTTCATTGGTTTGCTTAAAGAATCATACAATGAGAGCTTTCACTTTTTCAAAAATCTAAAAAGTGTAGGTAAATCGCATAAGGGAATGACTAAGTTTACACACGCAGAATTCAGACTGAAATAACCAATTTCGTGTAAGGTTTAAATGTCCAGTCCATGTTAAATGGTCCAGCTCTATAAAAACAACCAATAGCAAAATCATTATTCATTGGGTTAAAAGAACGAGTTAATCGATTTAAAATTGAAAGTGTTTCGAGCGTATATGCCATCTTATAACGCATTCATTATAACGGATAAAATAAATACCGACGTTAAAATGATGTCATATCGCAGCGTGTTTAAAAACATCTGAATAAAACGTCTACCGGATGTCTTATGCATAGCATTTTTAAACCAGACGTCAATAGGACGTTGCAGACATAAATCGGATGTCGTTCGGATGCTCCGTGTTGTATGGGACAGTTGTTTTAAAAGTGGAAATAAATCTTAATATCGGGAAAGAAGAATTTTATTCCAAGTGTCCAAGTGATTTCAAACTTTTGCAAGCAGAATGTCATTTACAAATAAATATTATGCGTGGCTGCAGGAACTGCAGTATCAAAACTTATTGACAAAAAGAAAAATAACGATATGTGAAAAAAAGTGTTGACGACATTTGTTGTTCTACAAAGTTGTTCACAAATGCTATCCGTCTGCGCAATGTTAAATGCCAACAAATACATAAAATTACTAAATATTATATATTTGTTTATAAACAATTTTTGAAAGCACACGGTCTTAATACCAATGTTTTAACATATGTGTTTTTACTGTTTATTGCATTAAAAATATTATTGACAAATAATTTAATAAGTAAACAATATTTTATTTATCAAATTAACAAAAAAATAGACGACACTTTGTGTGATTGTGTTCATGCTAGAAATTGAAAAAAACGAACTTTTTTTCCTTGACGTCAGCGACATATCGAAATCACGTGATCAATTTCGTAGCTCGGTTTCAGCGATCATAAAATCGTACATTTACATCATACATACAACTGATCTGGAAAGACTTTCTAAATGTGTTTTACCCATACACATGAACTAAGTTTGCCGCGCCTTTAATGTTAATTTAAAGTTAATTCTTATTGAAAATTGTTTCACATTGTTTAATGTGAAAAACTAATTGTAATACTTTGTATGTAATGCAGTATAACCTCAGTTTATAAAGTATTACGCAAAATTGACATTAATTGTAAGATTTTACACTTAGAGACAATAATGTAAAAAATACTATACAGTGCCTATAATACGTATAACTTTAATTTTTATATAATGTATAATATCTATATGCTTATGTTTTAGATATCAAAATGGAAAATGAATCCTCATCAGAAACAAATAAATCTTCAAATTTAATTGATCAATTTATAACGGAGAGAACAAATGTAGAGTATTATAATGAATTTTAAAAGTTTTAGTTGCAACATCTTATATATATATACAATTTCAGACAGCAGAGTCTATAATGCATTTTCAATTTAATAAGAAAAGAGTCAGAATTCTTACAAGCACAGATGAGGTAGCTGAAAAGTGCAAAGGAATTGTTTACTGGATGTTTCGTGATGCCCGAGTTCAGGGTAATGTCATGCAACTAATAATGCTGTGTTATATTACATTATGATATATAATATATTAAATAATCTAAGTGAGTTTACTTTTTATTTTGTGAGACTAAAAGTATATGAAACCGACAGGACTAGTTCAAATACATACAATTTATAAGATATGTCTAACTGATTAATGTTAGTCATATGTTGAACCAATATATTATATAAAATTACTGTTTGTACGTACAAGTTTAATCGATTATAACTTTTTAATTTTATGATTTTCAGATAATTGGGCATTTTTGTTTGCACAAAAGGTAGCAAATAAAAATTCTGTGCCATTACATATATGTTTTTGCATATTACCAACATTTTTAGATGCTACTATGCGGCACTATAAATTTCTTCTGAAAGGGTTAATGGAAGTTGATGCAGAATGCAAACAATTGAATATAAATTTTCATCTACTTCATGGTGAACCGAATCAAGCAATTTTAGATTTTGTCCAAAAATATAAAATGGGTGCTGTCATTACAGACTTTCTTCCACTACGATTACCTCTGTTTTGGCTCAATGATCTAAAAAAAAAACTACCAGACAACATCCCATTATGTCAAGTAATTTCTTAATCTTTTTATATTTATTTTCTTAAAGTACTATCGTAGAGCTGAGATATGTACACCCAAGTGAATCCTGCAAATGTTTAAACCAATTCTTAGCATACACATTATTATTATCAAATAATTTTAACAGAAATAACAATTTATTTTAGGTTGATGCACATAATATTGTACCATGTTGGATAGCCTCAGAAAAATTGGAATATTCTGCTCGTACAATTCGGAATAAAATAAATTCTAAATTGAAAGATTATCTGACACAGTTCCCACCAGTCACAAAACATTCTTTCTCAACTGATCAAAAATTTAAAAATAATGATTGGAAGAATGCTCTGAAGAAGTTGGAAGTAGATGAATCTGTGAAAGAAGTAATTTGGGCTACACCAGGATATAAAGGTGGCATTTTAGAATTGCAAAGTTTTTTAGAAAATCGCTTGGAATACTTTCACACTATGCGTAACAATCCTTTGAGTAATGCTATAAGCAATCTGTCTCCATGGTTTCATTTCGGTATGATATCCGTTCAGCGATGTATTTTAGAAGTATTAAAATACAAAAAAATATATAAAGAGTCAGTGGAAACATTTATGGAAGAAGCAATTGTCAGAAGGGAATTAAATGATAATTTTTGTTTCAACAATGAAAAATACGATGCTGTAGAAGGTGCCAATCAATGGGCCATTGATACTTTGAATCGGCATAGGTAAGATCAATTGGAATTTATATTAGTATTGTGAATGACATCTGTTATTATTGTGTTACACTTATTTTAGAGTACTAACTCCTATAAAATTGCATATATTTCTTATTGCTTCGCAGGAGCGATAAACGGGAATACATTTATAGTTTAAATGAATTGGAGCATGCTTTAACTCATGATGACCTATGGAATTCATCCCAAATCCAGTTGGTGCAAGAAGGAAAGATGCATGGCTTTTTAAGGATGTATTGGGCAAAAAAAATATTAGAATGGACACGTGATCCCGAAGAAGCTCTCAAATGGGCGATTTACTTGAATGACAAGTACAGTATAGATGGTTGTGATCCCAATGGATATGTAGGTAAATAGTAACTGATAATTTCACGCTTTTCTATTCTGAGCATAGTATAGAATGAATGTATAAAATTTATACATTCACGTATAACATGATAAAATTGAATTAAATATCTGCCATATGTGTGAAGGTATTGTACAGTAAAACCTCCGAATAACGTAACTCTCAATAACGTAGATTTCTTTCTTTGTAAAATTACATAATAACGTTATGATCTATCCCCACTTTCTCTATATTCTCCTTCATGTTATCCTCACTTTCCACACTACGCTTTCCTTCATTCATAGGAGAGCCGCGCATGTGCAACTTGAAAAAGTGGGGAATTACATTATTGAGAGATGGCTGGTTATAAGCTTTATGTTATTGAAATGTTCTACTGTATAGCTTTTATCTCAGTTTTATTTACAATATAATAAGTATAGTAAATTTTGAAATAAAAATTCAACATTCAATCTAAATATACTTTCCTTGAAACGTTAAATTACGAAGGATACTGGTACAAGAGATAATCTTATTTATCATCGACCAGAAATAACTGTTTCTTAAGAGATGTCATACGGGATAAACAAATAACTGAAGTGCTGTGATCAGAGATCAAGCATTATCAATACCTAACATTGTCATAATTATTTTATATATAACTATAATCAGGCTGCGAAATCAGTTCCACTTTGAGGGGACTTATTTACGTTTGTTTTCATGAGTGGAGCTTTTGATGTTGCGGCCCGATTATACTTATTCTGATTGTTTCTTTATTTATTTCCACTATTTTAATATTTACACACAGGATGTATGTGGTCAATTTGTGGAATACATGATCAAGGTTGGAAGGAGAGAAATGTATTTGGAAAAATACGATACATGAATTACAAAGGCTGCGAGCGAAAATTTGATGTGAAGGAATTCGTTAAAATGTGGGGAGGCAAAGTGTACAACAAATGAGAAAAACAAGGTGTATTATACACATAAGCCAAAGTACCTGTGGTATGCATATGTTAGTATATTCTAAATAGTTTTTTAGCACCAAAATCTCGATATATGTATAGTGCCAATGGTATTCATATGTTAATATATTCTAAATAGTTTTAGTACCCAAATCTCGATATATGTATGGAGTATTTGTCTTTTATACAGTATTATGTTGCAAGGCCATGACATTAATTATTTAAGCAAATATCTTTTATTATATCTATCATTTTACATAATTAAAGAAATCAAATTTTACCTTTTTGTTAGTGCAGCATATATGTAATGCTATTTTTTTAAAATCAGAACTACTTGCCTTATATTATCTGTACATGAGATTTTACCGACGTTCAAAAACTGTATACTAATTTTTCTAATTTATATATATATCATAATATCAACCTTCAACTTCCATATGTAATTAATATTTAGTAATCAGTAAATTTAAGTATTTACTTTACTAAAAAAAATTGTATTTAATTTGCAATACATGCATACGTTAATCATAACAGATTACTACAGTAAACTATAGTTATCTATAAATTTAGTGTCTTGATCTATTTGTTTATTACTATAATAAATATCACCATTTGAAAATGCTATGCAGGATAACGTCAAAGTTTTTGTATTTAATTCCTTCACAAATTCGTCACATTTCAGTAACCATACTGCAGACGTATTAGAAGCATTATTCGAGATAATTTTGTATTTTTTAATGCTAAGTAATCTTTTTTCATTTTGCAACAATTGTTTTTTCTGCTGGTTTGTTTTTTTCAATTCATTCTCAATGCCAGTGGTACGAATATATCGATTTTTATCAATGATCATTTTTTTTTTCAATCTGCTGCCGACATGTTTCTCTTCCATTTTAGAATACATATTACTCTGACCTATCGTACTTTTTCTCTTTCCTTTATCTGACACATTTTCATTCGTTAAATTTACTAATCTCAGTAATGGCCATTCGCAATTTTTATCAATATATGACATTTTGTTATCTTGAATATTTTTCAATCTATAAATTTCTTGTGCAATCTTTTCTTTAACATCGCCTAATTTCTTGTTATGTTTATATGTAATATTTGTTCTTTGTGCATTATTTATCGAGATATCAAAAATGTTTAACTTTTCTCGAGTTTCAGATTCTGTGCTAGTGCGTTGTGCTCTGTCATGTGTTACGTAATATTTTTCCCCCCTCTCCCGCATTCTTTCTTCATCATTACGGTAATTTGCATAATGCTTCCAGTTAGCATTCAAACTTTTTGTAAAGGATTTTTTACTGCGTAATTCGTGTTTCTCATCGAATGCAGGCCGTTTCGGTGGCGACGGTTGGTTCGGTATTTCATTTATTTGACTTATATTACTCTCCAAGTTTATATAGTAATAATTCGTGTTGTTAAGATAATGTTTTGCGTCGGTAGAAGTTGGCAAATTATCTTCTTCACTTGCTTTGTCCTCATCATTATTACGAAATTCCATATCTTTTACTTTATTTTTAACATTTACTTTATGAATCTTACACGCATTTGGCATTGTCTTTTCCGATTCTAAATGTTAAACAAGAATTTCTACTCTAATCAAGTTTACGTGAATAATTTTTCTCTAAAATACTTTCCATTTTTGTTTACTTCTATCACATAAGAAACTATATGTACTATATATTAATTCTTATAAAAATTGTAATCAATACCTGACATTACTAAAAATTCATGTGGCTTCCACTTCTTAAGGCTACTATTTTTCTTTGGTATGCTTCTATTATACTGATACACATTTTTAATAATTTCGTCATTTTCAGATTTAAGCATGTAATTATGTACAAATTTTTCTGGATTTACTCCTATTGAGTTTGCTATTTTTTCAAACTTTTCTAATTCTTCATTGTAAAACACTGCCATTATATATTGAAATAATATGATTATTAATTGAATTTCCTCGTTAACAATGATATTTACCTTTACATGTGTGAGGATTCTTCCATCGCCTTGTGTTGTTAATGTTACAAGTCTGGGAACAAAAGAGAACCAATCTGCATGTCGGACACCAAATTAAGACTTTATTATGCATCATGAAGCATTCAAAGCAAACCATGAATTTCTTCACCTAGGTAATGTAGAAACAATGAGCATGACTAATATAGAACAAATATTTATAAATGCCATTAAACCGTGGCATCAGTAACATATAAAGTGATTCAATTCAAGTGACTGATTGCACGTTGTTTAGAAACAATAATAACACATAAATTAAGATATTTAAATGTCATTAGGTATCATGAAATAGATTCGTTTAATTTTTCACTACTTTCAAAGAATGTCAAAAATCAAAACGAATTCAATAAGGTCTTACTCAGTACCATTCTCTTGAGTCAGTTACTAATAATTCCCATTAAAATTATAAAGATGAACTAACATCGTATAATCTTTTTCAAAATATTGATCTCTAACCACCACCCAGTAGATCAGTACAGTATTTATATTAAAAATACCAATGAAATTAAACAATAATATCAGATTGTATATTTTTAATTAGCATACTTTAAGTATCTCAACATTTCTCACTCTTCTTTTAAAGCTGTATTTACTTTCTCGAATATCGTACTGTAAATTGAATTCAATGTGTATATTATACGTCTAACAATACTAGGGTTTGTCCTTATTAAATCCGTGTTATTGAACACATAATTCAAATTTCTCACGTATTAGTCTCACGTGATTAAATTATGCTATGAGTGCTCTGTTTAAGATAAACGATAATTTGAAGTGCAAGTGATCTAATCGCTATTAACAGATAAAGATCTTACATCAGGATCAGTTTCTGGTGGATGAAGAATGTGCCTTTTTGAATATTGTGTACATTCATCATTGGTTATTATGGGTCTATCGTTATCGGAAATCCCTGAAATAATCTTCTGAGCATCAGCAGCAATCTAGAATTCAAAAAAGCAAATGCAAAAATACGTCAAGATTGCAACATTTCAGAAATATTATTCCAACTAACGTAACAGTAATATACTTGGACATATTATCGTTTCAAAAATTTTGTACTAGATTGAATTATGATTTATTACATACATAAAATAACTCGCATTTGAGTATAAGCGAAATATACATTACTGTATTATTCGATGCTGATATTCTCTGTAATTTTGATCCCAGATATGCAATTAATACTTTCTTAATGTCTTCAAGTCTGTATTTCATAATGCTCATAGTAAATGCTAACTCCGTAGCGTTCATCCACGCAGACACCAATTTTGTTATTTGGTCATCGAAACGTGATTTTGTTCTGACTGTGTTGATCCCAATGTATGAATAACAGTTAACCATTTTTGTAACAATTTTTCCACAAATTCGCCGTTTCATTAAATTTCTGGCGATATTCTCTAGAAACGTTATAATTTCTACGTAATATTTATTTATTGCTCTAAGTGATTCTTTTTCGTCATCTTCCTTCAATTCACTATCCGTTTTGATATCAATACAATTTTTCGATGATTTATGTAACAAAGAATGTAATTCTTCTCTTGCATACTCTAATAGGTTATAGTCTCGGCTTAATACCTATAAATTGTTTTAAAAAATTATATACTTTTCAATTTTTGTTAAAAATATCTATATGATATGTCTAAACAGCTAGATTTCGAGGTTCCCGCCAGGAAAGGGAGATGAAATCAAATATTGTTTGGTTCCATTTCTCCTTCGATGTAAACTCGAAAATTCATCCATACCTTACACCGAGTGAGAGGACACCCGCCGAAATTTAATAATAATTGAATCTGCATATAAAGAACAACATGCTTTACATGTTGAGTTATAAATTCCCTTATTGCATTGTGTTGTTATATGCTATATTATATTTTTACCGATTCTTCTAAGAATGAGGCAGATAGTTTTTCTTGCCACCGACGAGACACCATCATTAGCATGCAACTGCCTAGATCATGTCCCAATTGTTCGTTGACGTTAACTTCACCAGTTTTAAGAAATAACTTCATTGCATCTATATTCTCTGTATTAACAAAAAACATTATTACGGTAATACATTTTACGTATCTATATCAAGGGAAAATTAATAGAATTAATAATGTCGCAATATCCCAGCAAATACTTTAATATGGACCAAGGAATTTCAATATCTTATCAGGTTATCACGAATTATTTACCTTCTACAATTGCTAACGAAAGAGCACTGTGTCCTTGATAAAATTGGTGACTTGTGTTATTTCCATTCCGAAGCAATGCGCATACCAATTGTGTCAAGTACTTTAAAAACAAAAAGTGATATTAACATAAGTCATAAGTATTCCAAACGTAAAAAATGATATTAAAAGTTTACTTCATTTGTATCTGTCTCATAATCTGATCTAAGAGCTAAGAGATGTAGAGCTGTAAAACCTTCATTGTCATCGAGAAATTCTTTTGATCGACATTCTGACACACGAGCTTTCACATCCGGACTGTATTACAAGAATATATAATATTAAATGAAATTATTTTTCAATTTGATTTATATTTTAATGCTATGCCCGTATGTTCATTACAAAGGAAACTAGAATACGTATTTAAGTATCTGTACCAGAAACAATGTTGTACATGTCATAATGACAATATTTCTAATACTTCTGATAAGGACATTTTTTATAACATATCTTACCGATACATAGAATCAGTCCTGAGATTAATATTAGCATCGGCACGTATTAAAGACTTGGCTATTAAAAAATTTTCCAAACTTGGTTCAATTGCTGACAAAATATGTAGTGGCGCTAAAGAATATTCCTATGCAAAAATGGTCGATTAAATTTATTTACTTATGAGACAGAAGATTATAAAACTTATTTTGTCACCTGTTGGCTAAGTGTGACATTTGGATCTGCCCCATATAGTAATAATTGCTGCACTAACTCCGTAGACCTACTGAATATTGCCATTATTAATATAGGATATGGTGCTGTACGATAATTTGGATTTGCTCCTCTGGTTAGTAATTTCAGTATTGTATTATAAATTTGTGTCTCTCTATAATTACATTTATATATTTTAGAGTATTTAAATGTATACTATTATTTGAACTAAATATAACAAGGTTTAAAATAACTTTTCAATATCTCTATTTATTTTTTTTGATTTTCTTCCTTCAATCTTTCTTTTGCTATCTATATGCTCTTGTAACTTAGAGGATACTTTAGTTATTGCATTCCAATCAAAAATGTAGTTTTGTATTCCACGTTTTTCTGGTAGAGCAAACAGTGATTCGTCAGACTGTTTTGCATGAGACGAAGACCTGAAATCAATTAATAATAATTGCTTATCGAAACAAAACTATGTGCATAGAGTTTGGTATGGAATCATACAATGATTTATTGTATTTTATCTCTTCCAGATTAACATTAGATGATACTGCCAAATCTCCATGCGTATCTAATATTTCCTTAATTTGTTTGATACTTTGATACAACTTCATGTTGCTCTTGTGACTACCATTTTGCAGTTTCCAATATGATTCTATATGATGGATCACATCTCTTCCAATCTACATAAAAGTATAATAAGAGATCATCGAGCATCTCATAATATCTTAATACATAACTTTTTGATGAATTTGCAATTGCACATCATTTATATACATCTATTGATTTAATAGGCTTCTATTTCACACGTACATTCGATCGCTTTGTTTTCTTACTTCCGTTATTCATGTTTCTTAATATGCTGTAATCATTTTCTTGGTCATGTATTCTAATGGGAATCTATAAAAGGCAGAAAAAAAGAAATAGAATTTTAAGCAACCTATATGACAGAAAATTTTGGAAGGTTCAACGATATTTTCAAAATAATACTATTTATGGGTATTACATTAATTACAAGGCGGGATAATTAACCACTCGAGTGTCGAGGATATCTATAGATTTCTTTTAAAAAAAACTGATTTCTATCACTGCTATTTTCACGAATCATGGTTTTTGATTATTTTTGGAGATTGGATTCGCCATTTTGAATTCCAAAATTTTGATCAGAGATTTAGATTCGGCGACTCCAAAAACTCTTAAACCTAGCTCCTAGAATAATTCGATTATTTTACTGTGAAGATCACTTTTAGCCACAAATTTTTTTCCTGACACGCAAAGGATTAATCATAATCGAGGAGTAGCATGTTTAACTGCGTTTTGTTGATTTTCAACAAAAAGGAACTTATGATTCACATTTGACATTTGATTTTAGTAAATGACGTTTCGTTATTGAGCTAACCTGTTCGTATGGAAATACGCTTCTGGGACACCACTGTTGTAAATTTGATAGCACGTTGTTATCGTTCATTAGCAAGTCAGATTGCTTCAAATTTATAGATTCAATGTTCCTGGGCAAAAAGGCTTTCGCTCGATCGATAACACCATTTACAGATTCCAATAAGCGTAATACACAGAGTGATAAGGGTGTTAAGCATTCATCATTTATACAATTGATATCAGCACCGAGGTCCAATAAAGTGTCTATTGCTTGCAAACGATCGCTAAATAGAGAAATTACCATTATACATAAACTTTCACATCGATTAGTTGGGTATTATTAATAGACGCACCTCCTTAAATAGAATGAAAATACCAAAGGGCTAATAGCTCAAGTATCAACTAATTGAATTGTTTTAAGAATTGGTGTGTTATCCGGGATAAATATATCTAATTATGAATCCTACACACAATAATTTTACTCAAGCTTTAACTAATTGAATTGTTATAAAGATTTCTTCAAATGATTATGTTAAATTTAGATTTACCTTGCAGCCGCATAAATCAGACCAGTATTTCCACCATTGTCCGCAAGATTCACATCCAAGTTTTCTTTTAATATTATCCGTCGGATTTTATTTTTGAAACCATTCGAAGAAGCTATTAGAAAATTTAGTGCTGCCATCTCGTGTGCTCCTTCTTGTCGAAATTCTCCTCGTTTTCCGACCAAAATCTTGTGGATGTTGTACCTCAGTCTTTTCTTTGTACAAATATATGTACATATTTATAAACATATATAAATATATTTATATAATGTCAGTACAATATCAAAGGAAGTAGGCAAGAGGGCACTTCCTCTTAAAGAAATCAATATTTTTCATTTTACATTAATTACACTTTGCTAACGTCTTTGTTAAAACCAACTGAAAGAATTGCACCTTCTTTCGCCTTAACAATCCTGTCTTCTTCTATACTAACGTTTCAAATGAAAATATTTCTATAATTTGGACTGAATATATACCTCGTCGTTTCGATGCCTAAATACATGTTTCAGTATATCAATCATAGCATGGTTATTGTTCCATGCTAATAAATGCGTCATAACAGTGGTTTCCATTGGAAATTCAATAGTTCTCTCTATTCTATCGAACTCATCAAAGTTTAATGTTGAATTTTGGGATTTTCTTCTTCCCAAATAGCTTATAGTATTGTCAATATTAGGAACATTTTTGTGCTATAAAGAAAATTGTGACAAATGACAATTGATATAAGTTGTTAATAAATATCTAAAGATACATTAAAACAGTAACGGTACAATCTCGTGCAAAATATTTACATTGATGTTTGCAAAAATGTGCCATTTGTCTTCAAGGCTGTTCATTTGATCTTTATCACTGAAACCTTTTATACCGCAATAAAAGTGATCTCCAGGTGATTTGTCATCAACGTTCATTAATTCTTCTTGATGTTGATTAGTAAAAAATGTTGTGTCACTTTCTTCAATCCTGACAAGTACATCGTTAGACTGTTTATTTTCTTCACGTGTATCTTCGTTATTGGTTACTTTTAATGTACTTTGAAGTGTAATATTGTTGGCTACAAATTTCAATATTACAAGTTGTTATTCAATCTTAATGCAATTATGTATTTTAATACATTATCTGAAATACGTTACAAGCACGTACTGAACTGTCTTTTAAAATGTGACAAAGGAATTTAAATGAAAATAGTCTCAGTGAAAAAAAGTTTCCACCAAAAAAGTTAACTGACGTTAAAACGAATTATTTCTTACCTATGGTTTTCGTGACATTCATGTCCGTCGAAGATAATGCTGCAGTAGATTCATTTTCCTCGTGTAGATATTTTCGCACGTATCTACAATAATTGACGATGGAACAAATATATTAAATCAATATATTTTAAAGATTATTATTTAAATTAATTCAGTTGTGTGTTTGTTATTTCATTTTATAGGGGTATAAAAATCATGCATACTGTTGATTTAGATATATTAAATTACAATAATTTATGGACGAAACAGTAATTAATTTGATTTCAATACCTGTGTCTGTTACTAATTTTTAAATTCATCACTCATAACTAGCAAAATAGTTAGAAAATGTATTTCTGACTTTGTAAACTCAACAAATGGGACTTACTCGTTATCAAGTACATGATACCAGAGAGATCTCACGTCCTTAGGTACTGGTCTGCAAAGCCCATTCAGCCTCTTCCATATATTAATATTCAGACGGTCTAAATCACTTGTATTATTGTTTATCAAATTTTGTACAATATTCTGCCAACGATTCTGAACAAGAAAAAATGACTTATCGAAAAAACCATATAAACTCTTAATAATCGTATGAATCATAAATAACCCACTTCATTGAATGAAATCATTGTACGGTATTTCAAAATTTTTATTCTTTCCTCCTTTTCACGAGCTATTTGGAATATTTTGATTTCAGGCAGACTACGAATTAATCGAACAAGTTTGTTACCCAACCATATTCCAACGTCTTGTTCGCCAGCTGAATTTGTATATACACCTGGACCAAATCTTTCATTATTTAAAAAGAGACCCTGAAAGAAAATCAGAGATTAACCAAGCATGAAGATGAAAAACTGTTATTATCTCATTGCAACGTGACATACTATTCGATAGAAAATAAATCATGTCCAAATACCTCAAAATATGATCCACATGGGTAAGACATTCTGCCATAGCCTTCTTTCACGTTTAGCGATATGCTGCTTTCATATACATGCTTACGTGGGTGAATAAACCACCTATACGTCATGTAATAAATAATGTCATACGTCTAAACAAAGACAGGTATGTTCTAAAATCTTAATTAAATACAATCTAATGTCATTTTGGTCTTACAGTCATCAATCCAATAACAAAAAGGCAGATGGATATAATTTTGGAAAATGTTACAGTACACTTAAAATAGTATATTTTGTCGTTTCATGAAATATTTGAACAAACAGCCAGTCTACATTTATGAGCTGGAAATATGACACGAACAAGTAATTCCGTGTAAAGTAACTGGATTATGGGCAAAAATATAATAGAGTCAAAATTTATATAAATTAATAAGGTCCAATTATATGGACCCAGTCATTATGATTCCCTGGTATTTATAATGTGCAAAGACAAAAACCGAACATCTTTGCGCATCTCCTTTTATTCTCCTCTGCTCAATTAGTATGAAGATTCTGTACATTCAACTGCATTGTCAAATCCTGTAGAAATTAAAAATGAATTCAATTTCGTAATCAATGAGAATTCAAGGTATCAGAATCAAGCGTAATTGAAAGATCGGTTAGAAATTAGAATGTGTCATTTACAGGCACTTTGCTATATAGAAAATATGTCATCCTCGACGATATATTGTGACATTAGTTATAGTGTCAGAGACTTGATTACTAAATAAGGACATTGCGACAATATAGTTTTATACATATAGTCGGTCCACGAGGTCTATGTTGTTTTTTGACAGTTCACAAAAACAATGCAAATCCTTAATAAGCACGTGGGTTTCCATAAAATTACGGAAATATATGTTAAGATATAAAAATAAAATGTAATTCAGTGTAGACACGCACATGCATACTTTGTGAAAAATGTTCTATGCAGAACCACGTGTTGCTTGATAGAGAGTTCATTGTTTTCGATCTGTCAAATAAGCACATCGAACTCGTGGACCGACTATATGCATATAATATATCTTACGTAAACTCTCCTTCGTCATCCAAAGAATCCAAAAAAAATTGCCAGTTACGTGACTGCATATACTGAAAGAAGTAGCATACGGAATAACCAGTGGAGTAATAAACGAAATTACGTACATCAGCATTCCTTAAATCACAATGACCAGTTTCGTTTCTTAAAACACGTTTCTTATGTAGATTGTCATTCTCGTGAAGCCTTGCCAACATTTCTGTAACATTTTTATCTTCAACATTTTTTGAGTTGCTCATGCTAAATAAAAATTTATCGTTGTCCGTTACTTTCAGATTCTAGATCATTCCTTTTCTTAGAGGTTACAATGTTAACAGCTGAAGGTTATTAACCGAAAATTTCAATTAACAAAAGACTACAGTATAAATTTAATTTTGATGAAGTAATAATCGTATACACATCCAAGCCACCATCATTTTTTTTTATGGAATAAACTCTGTACTGAAAAATTGCGTATGCACACGTATAGATTGATGGGGTTAATTGCGAGAAAAGCTTTATAAGTTTTGATTTCCCTTTATATTGAATTAAATCATGAAAATTTTTATTAAGCTATCTTCCTTACGTAACAAAGAACTAAATCTCTTCGATTAAAAATTCAAAATAATGTATTTTTTTAAAATAATAACTCAAAAGAAACGTGTATTTTGAAACCTGCTAAATCGCTATTGAAACCGCCATTACATCTTCCTTTCTGTACCGTTTTCATCTAATTTCATATTAGAGAACTTAGATGAAGATCAGCTTTAAGTGCTGTCATACGAAAATTCTAAGATAAATTGATTACACATTGTAACTACATATAAGATCTAGATGAGAGGAAATCTGGTTCCATTTTAAATCATGATATTAATTTATTATCATTTATTTTAGTTTTATTCATTTTGCGCCAACTTTATTTATTAAGATTATTTATCATGGAAATTACTATTTACTGATGAGCAAAGCGCACTACACTGTATACTGAACAACGTCGCAATATACCAAAAGGAGTCACCAATTTCGTTTATACGACAAGATCCGTCATTGTAAGTCCTATTGCAAGGAAACATAATTCAAATTCTTAATCGCTTGATTAAAAATTGCATTTATTGCACATTGTTATGTTATGAAACTTCTACTTAGGACATATTGTGAAAAGTTACAGATAGGTTTACGTAACAAAAGATACCATTTCAATGTGAAAATATGTATGCATTTCGAATATATATAAGGTAACATAGAAGATAGGTGGTCTCCTACGTATTATGCACTATAAATGCAAGACAACCCTTACAGCTCTGTTGGACATTATTAAATGTATATCTATTAGTAACAGTTATTTACGATTATCGTTTAATTGATATTGAATTGATGTCGAACTATTTCCATTCACCGTGAAACTGAATATAGCTAATTAATATTATAATGTACAATTCCAAAAGATATCGATCGTCTAAGCAATCATTACAAAACCCGAAGTGTTGCTATCTTGGAGGGAACGGGATGTATAGATTGTAAAGAAATGGCTGCAGCTTTAAGTCCCAATTTCACGCACTCAGCTTCAGTCAATCCTTGATAAATTCCACTTATTATTCCAGCAGCAAGACAATCGCCACAACCACTAACGCTTACTGGTGAACCTAAAGCATTGCTGTCACGAATAGGTGGATACAGATGGGACTGAATTACACTTGACTCAATTATTTTCCCCTGTGAATCATAGAATAGTTCTGTTTCCATAGACCGTCGAGCTACCTAAAAAGAAATTTAAATTCGATAAATAGTTCTAGTATTGTATTCACATTATCTGTTCAGCAAACACACACACACACACACTCACGTATGTATGTCCCATACCAAGTAGGACACCTGAAGTTGCCGCGGTCGAGAACGAGTTTCTTCCTCGTTTTCACGCCAAAATCTAGTAACGTCAGCCGGCGGTCAAATATTTAGACAGTTTCGACATGTGTCAAAAAATACGCAACCCAAAAATCGAGGGTTATGTTATCCAAAATAATCGCATCTACCGAACGACTTCTGTATGGTAAGTAGTAAGATTATTAATAAGTTTCATCTATATAATCAATGCATTAATTGTATGTAAAAGGCTTTTAATTATTAGACACGGGAAGTCGGAGAGCGTTGGCATTTGGTTGTGGATGTTCTGTGGGCGAAATAAATGGATACGTGTCTTTGCTTTTTTCTTTTAAACCATTTTGAGATTTTGTCTTTCTTACTGACTCGAGAATGCTCATACTAACTTGTGAAATACTCTGGGGTTGAATCTTTTGTACCACGGAACATAAAATTACATGGAATCGTCGCAAATGAACTCTTGACATGCCACAGTACAATAGAACGAAATTTTACAATGTGAAGAGGGAGAACGAAGAGTATCGATAGGTTACCGTTGTAGGTTACCATAATTAAAAGCCTTTTACATACAAATAATGCATTGATTACTTAGATTAAACTTATTAATAATCTTACTACTTACCATACAGAAGTATAAGTCATACTGTAGATGCGATTATTTTGAATAATCTAGCTCTCGGTTTTTGGATTGTTGTCTGTTTTTTCTGACACATGGCGAAACTGTCAAAATATTTAGCCGCCGGCCGATGTTACTAGATTCTGGCGCGAAACCGTTTGATATTTTAGCGACATTGAACAAAGTTATTACGTATTATACAGAATATAATTATATTATAAACATAATTATATTATTAATTATGTGTATCAACCTAGTATGGTGAGTACATAATAAAAAATTTACCATAAATTTAAAAACAATCCTTTAAGTGAAATTAAATAATTTATTTGAGTTATATAATGTAATTGAGAAATTATTAAATAATACTTTATTGAGAATGTGTTTTTATATATATCATAATGTGTGTTTGCTGCTATTGCTTAAAAACATTGTTTCGTTTTATAAAAAGAAACCTACTAGGACACCACGTGAACCCAAAGTAATAATAATGACAGGAATGTTGTTAACCAGTTGCTCTCCAATTTCTTTAACTATACTAATATCTAAATCTGATTTATCTTCAGGGGCAGAGATACCAAAATGTTTGGCAATAGCTAATAACTCATTTTCATTTGGAGATATGAAATGCAATGTGTTTCTCCACTTATCTGTTGCTTTGAAAATTTTTGTTGCTTTCTTGACGTCAGTTGGTTCATACCATACTGTAAAATAAAAAAGAATTAATAATGCAATTAAAAAACATGGCTTGTATTCAAAATATTTATACGCAATTGAAATCTATAATTGTATATATAATTTAAATAGATGAATTAATATAGACGAGAAATACTATATAATCTTATGAGTTTAGTAAATTTAACTACGTTTCCATTCAACACAAAAAGTAAATTTGTAACTACCGGTGTAAGAATGCGACGTTTACTATTTTTGTCTCAGATTGACATTTTCGAATTATAATTTGGTATATTTTAGAACACTGTAACTTTTGAACATTTTAGTATTTTAAACTTCTAAACAGTTTTAACTAGCTGCTTCAGGGCCAATTTCACAAGCACGGTTTATTGTTTAAACTCGGTTTAATTGTACTATTAGCCAATCACAATTTTGTATCTTGAAGATGAACCGAGTTCACATACTAAGCTATGTCGGAGGAATTGGACTTGACAAAATATTATGTGCAATTATTAAAATTTAATTACAAGAACTGCAAAAGGTATACGTCAAAATAGACCTACAATTAAGATTATATCTCGTCCTGTTTGTATTTCGCGCTCGCATGCACGAAACGATCAGTGTCGCCATCTAGTATAACATTTCTAATTGATTTTAATTTGGCCGTAAAATGTAATGGTGTAGTGCTGTTTATTTAAAAATACTCAGAATATGTCATTTATTTACAATACGTTGATTTTCTAAAGAATGAATTATTTACTCATGAGCAACAATGTCAAAGGTTTTATAGAATAATTAAAATCTGTAAAACGAAAAACTATTAATACATATCAGAAACAGCGTATCGCGTTACACGGAGGTAGTGTCAGAACGTTGGTGCCAACGCGATCAAACACAATATTATTGTTGAAGTGCTAGGTTATTGTGAAGAGATTTGTTGATTTGATAGAACAAATTCTTTAGTGAAGCTGAATATTGAGAGTAAGGATGGGAAAGTCACGGACAGGAAAAATCGCAGCTGCCAGTACAGCAGTGGCGTTCCTTTTGATTGTCATCGCTTTTACCACGCCCAACTGGCTTGAAACGGATGGTAAACTGGAAAACCCACAGTTTATTAGAATTGGTAAGCAATGTTGCATATATTATTAATAAATAAGTTCCGAAGTCATTTGATTTTTCTGTATCCAAAAAGGATTGGGCTAAGTGATTTCTTGAAGATTGTTTACATTCATATTGTAATTTGGGAGATAATTTGTTAGACATGCATACCAAAAATACTACTGTTACTTTATCAATTATTTGTAGATCTATAAGTTTTTTTAAAGGCATTTTGATAGATACTGCTCTTATATGTTTGATTTGATTTATTTATAATGTCTGTACATTATGTATTACTGTTTTTCCTAGGTTTATGGCAAGTATGCTTTCAAGGAATTGAAGACACGCATCACTTTTATGACACTAAATTTGTTGGATGTTGGTGGGTCTTTGAAGAAGAATATTATATCATCCACGATCTGTTGCTACCGGATTTCTTCGTAGCTACGCAATTCTTCTTTACTCTCTGTATGACCCTACTTTTGATAGGAGGTTTCCTCACTGCACTGTACACATGTTGTTCTCGTCAACATGACAAATACCAGTTACTTCTTTGGGCTATTGGAGCGAATCTCACATTAGCTGGTATTTGTGGTATAATCTCAGTTATTATATTTGGAGCACGAGGCGACAGTCGTGTATGGATGCCTAATTGGGAACATAATAATATTGGATGGTCATATGCTTTAGCTGTAGTTGGCAGTTTTATTTTGGTAGAAGCAGGCATACTATTTTTAGTTGAGGCCCGAAGGCATAAGAAAAAACAGGAACGAATAATTGGTGAAGAGCGCAAAACGCATACTACCATCTAGAATTCAAATCGAGATTATATTATGTTTAAACAATTTTAGACAGATTGCTATTACCGCGAAAAGTACGTTTATAGTATTAACATTTTAATATGTTAAATATCAAATAATAGATTTACATATGGTATATGTAGTGTATTCAACTCGCATAGTATTCATATATTTTTTTCTTTTTGGTCAATATATTGTATTAACAGACTTAGCAACAATAAGTTTTTGTCACCTTGCAATATTACATACTGTTGTATCGAATCTCATTTACATTATTGCAATTATGAATTCGCATGCCTTTGTCTATATGTTATAATTAACTTTAAGGCTATGTGGGTTTCACTGACACGACAGTGGTGTTTTTTGCATTTTTCCAAAATTATAATACTCTAAATGCATCAATGAAAATTTCCATATTTTTAATTAACATATTTTACGTTACAATGCAGATACTTTGTTATCCATTCTGTTATAAGATATACTAAAAGATGACCATATTTTTTACCACTAGATATTTAAAACTTAATTTCCTTTTTTTTTATTAGTATTTTATGCCTATATGCATGCGAACGAATTAAACATGCATTACTGCAATGTCTATCTCGATCATAATCCGTCCTTTAATTATAAGAATAATTTGTACAAATACATTTACATTATATAACATTATTATCAAATGCATGATGTGCCTTGTTAGATATCATTCTTTGGAAAATGTGTTCTGTTGGCGCAATTTGTAATAAATTTCGAATGTTTAATGATATTTTTAATAAAAATATATTGTCATAAAACTATTTTTAGAGTATTTTCCCATTACTCTATCGCTAATCCAATAAAAATAAAATACTACTTGAATAATATTAACATATGAATGATGTATATAATATTGGAAACATTTTATAGTATCCTCTCTAGATGAGAAAATAATATTATAGAAACAGTGCGCTGCTATTGTTGTTCCAGCAACTTCAATAATTAATGATAATTGCTGAACACGCCCATGTACTGACATACTTGGCTACCGTGGGAAATATATTTACTAGAAATTAAACTGCATCCATGACTCAAGCTCCATGCTCATGAAAGATATTGTGAATATCTACAGTTGATATAATAACGTTTGTGACCTTGAAATGATGTGAAAGAAGAGAGTATTTACATAAATCGTTCAATGATACGCTGTACCACTTTTTATTATGCTAGTAAGGATTTGATAAATAACCGCAACTGCATTTTCCCACGCTTCTCCCACCGTTATCATCGTCGAGAATGATCGAAGGAGTATCTCATTCTCTTGCATGTAGTACCAGGTACTTTACTCTCCGACACAGAAGAGAAATTCAGTTTTATCTTTAAAAGTCTAGACCTACGTTTGACAATTGACAAAGTAAGCAATTATTATTATAATTGATATACCAAAGACGAACCATAGATTTTCAATTAATTCAACGGTTTAAATATTCACATACTACAATACATGTGTTACTACTGCATTGTATAGAAATTCGAAATACTATACTTCGATGGGAGTGAAGCAGTGTCATAACCACTATAAAGTTGAATCAAATCTAATATTTCTTACAAAACATAATCGTATATGAGACTGGACAGTTTTTTCATTTTATTTCATAGCAATTATCTGCGTCTATGAGACATCTTAATACTTAAATAAAACTTTTGCCGCCAGACATGTTTAATTCGTCGCTTTAGTATCGTCAAACCATAATTGTGTAGGGGGTAGCGTAAACATTATTTCGGTCTGACCAGACTGATTAATTTTTTATTCGACTATAAGTCTAAAAATAATTTCATGGGTTACTATCAATAAAGTGCAAATTAAAAACACTCTAAATAACTTTGTGTACTGTGAAAATCAAAAATATATTGTCCATTCAAAATTTGTCACAGATTAGGTTAGTAAATAAACCTTGTAGCCTCAATATGGCTGCTGACATCAGTGTTTTGGGTGTGGTTTAAGTGAAATCATACTCTTAATTGTGCGTTACATGTTATCCGTTTTTCTTTAACAGGATAACCGCATAGTATTTTCATAAACATGAAAAAACGAAGCTTGTCTGGCAACGTTGGCGTGGGGATATTCGTCGTTACTTTGGTGTGCGTTTGTGTAGCTTTTGGTACTCCAGCTTGGTTGGTCAGTGATTATCGCATCACTGGAGCAAAAATGGATAAACTTGGACTTTGGAGACATTGTTTTCGCTCTCTTCCCAATCCACAAGAAGCTGATGCACCTAGACGTTTCTTTGCAGGGTGTCGATGGATCTTTGATCCATTTACAGCTGGTTATGCTGATATCCGTAGCTTCCTTGTACCACGTAAGTCTTGTCTTGTTGAAACCATTGTCCATTGCAATTATTTATAAGGTATAGTTCTATGTGACATAGTTATTATGACTGTTATGTAAAAAGTTCTTATTCGATTATAAATTTTTAATTATTTTTATGCTTGAATTTAATTAGAAATCATTTGTTTACAGCATTCATGGTGGCTACGCAGCTGTTTTTTACATTATGTCTGCTGTCCTGTCTGGTGTCTTTTGGCCTGATACTGCTATTTGTTTTGTGCTGTGATCCTGAACAAAAACGTTATGTACAGCTAATAACACTCATAGGCTACATTTTGCTAGCTGGAGGTATCAGTGGCAGCTTGGCAGTAATCATCTTTGCGTCTTTAGGAAATGCTGATGGCTGGATGCTAGGGCATGAAAATAATTACTTTGGATATTCTTTTGCATTGGGTGTAATTGGCAGTGTACTATGCCTAATAGTCAGTACACTTTTTCTTGTTGAGGCTGATGTTCAACGCAAGAAACGTAAACATGTGAAGGAGTCTCAAATGCGCTTTCAACTCGAATCTCAGGCATAAAACTTTTTTCAAAGAGGAGCTTGTATAGACAAAAAGAATTCAATTTTGTCAAAGGTGATATTTTCTGTCTTATTGATAGAAATATCAAAATGTTCATTTTCTTGATATCCGCATTATCCCTAATAACTATTGCAAATTATCCGTCCATAAGTTACTAATTTGTTGATACTTTAATTATTTAAGATACGTTTATAGTTCGTATGCGTTATGCAACAAATCTAGATAGTGATTAATTATATACTCGACTTTTTAGATCTATCGTTTTTATGAAGAACTAAATAATAATGAAATAATTTGTATCATGGCAACAGTTTTGACTCGCATGTAGTTATGCGAATAACAATAATATACACGTGGAGTATGAATTTAAAAAAAAAACAATTTTTGACTTTTACGATAATTATAGTCCGCTCGTAATCGAAATATACGAAACTGCTATGTCCGTCCATAAGTACAAACAAAATCAAAGAATGATGTATGTAATAGACTTACGGTTGGCTTTGTATTTCTTTTATAATGAACTATTTTTCTGAATAAAAAATTAGATTCAAATACTTTATAAAAAATAGATATTACTTATTAACAAATGCAACATCCATATTCGTGACATGCGAGCTCTATTTAGCTAAACTTTTTAAAACTTGGAACTAATTAAGGAGGTTTACCTATCTAAGAGGGTCGACAAATTTTTGTTTACATTTTCTGAAAGATTGACGTTTCAAGACCGTTCTCTCGAGGTTTCAAACTTGTAAAAATAAGAAAAATATCGCAGTTGAAAAGATCTATTTCTTATAAAAAACTTTGAATGCGCTTTTGTCGAAACCGTGTTTTATAAAATCGGTTTCAGAAATATGAAAAAGGCTTATCCGATTTACTTGAAATTGTGCATAGTTATTCTACAGATAGTTATTTAGTCTTTATCGTAGGTTTTTTTTTGATGCGTAATTTATTTTTTATGGACAAAAATACGATTTCGTAAATGAAAAATGACTATTTTAAATTTAAACGGCCGCCATTTTATTAACAAAGTTTTCAAAAACGGATATGATAATGACTAGTTTTATTAATATATTTTAAGATCATTTTTGGTTTTTATTTTAATTAACTCTTGTGAAAGATACATCTGGCCGCAGTGCCTCTATTTGTAACTTCGCTGGAACCGATGTTCGTATTTCCGCTATATCTAAAAATTTTTTATATATCGTAGACAACGTACTTTTTATTAGAAAAAAATTTAACAAATAAACCTTATAGTTTCATAATAACAAGTTCCCGAAAGTTACTGATTTTTAGCCCTTCTAGGCACATCCTCTTAATGGATATTCCATGTAAAAAATCGTCTGGTATATGTTTAAATTATTTTTCGTACAGTAGAACCTTCCATAAGTTTTACCATAGCTACAGCTTACTCTTCGGAACGAAAGAGGATAACTTACAAGAGGTTGTAACTGACAAGTATAATTTAAAAAAATTTAAATTGGTGTATTGGCAGTTTTTCTTTTACAGCACTAATCGACGCGTTGACATACTTCTCTTATATACACTATGTTATTGGAGAATTCTATTAGATCCAACCAATAAGCTGTCTGCTTTCACCGACATATGTTGATCTCTGTTCCTGTTGTACCGGAAAAGAAAAACGCCCATTGAAAAGTCATAGGTAGTACTAATAGTTGCTGGTAGTTGTTAGTAGTAATGCTGGTAAAGGCGTGGCGGGTTATAATTTTGATTGTTGTGTCATCGTAACGTGTAAACAATTCTTTTTAAGCATCTGAAGAAATCTTTAACTTTGGTTGTACTCCAAAATTAATAAAAATGTCAGCAGAAAAACAAGAATATCATCGAGCTTCGAGTGAGTTATTAATGATTCTAAAAACATTCAATTTTGTGGGAATATAACCTTAATAATTGGATACATTTTAATCAACAGACGCTGTAGTTTTCGGAGGCATTATTACTTACGCAGCTGGATTATTACTGGTTATGGCATACATCAGGTAAAGATTGGTTTTAATAAATGATTAATAAGTAACAAAAATCAAAACAACTGAAATGGCATCCAAGTCAACCATTGACGTAATATAACAATTACTTTTTCATGTGATGAGTTTCATAGAACTTTCTTGTATTTGAAAATTTGTAATAGAATTTTGAAGAATTTGAGTATCAGTAGTTCTCTATGCTATGTGTATATTTTTATATAACAATGAAGAAAGTTCTAGAATGATTATTTTTCAATAAGTCCAAGATTGTATAGAATATTTTTACATTTTTTATTATATTGAAATAAGTGCAAAAGTAAGAAATTTATGATTATTCTTTGCAATCGATGGATTAATTGAATAAGTTATTTCTTTTTAGTCCCTACTGGATACAATCATACCAAGAAACATTCAGCAGCTTTAAGCATATGGGTCTATGGGAATATTGTTTCCACGAGTTTCGATTTCCATATTTTCAGTCTGATAAATTATTTGACGGATGTTATCAGATCTTCTCGGATGAGGTTTATGCGATTAGAAGATGGCTTTTACCAATTTGGCTCATGACAGTGCAGGCATTTGTTACACTTGCTCTAATATTGTCATTTTTTGGGCAAGTTGTCATTGCTATGATTCTGATTAGATGGCCTCTTCATTTTGTATTACGTTACGAGTGGCTTCTATCCTGCATTGCATTTATTTGCGATGCAGCATCTGGTGAGTATATCTTTGTTTCATTGTAGCATGCT
This sequence comes from Syrista parreyssii, assembly GCA_030142615.1. Lineage (NCBI taxonomy): Eukaryota > Metazoa > Arthropoda > Insecta > Hymenoptera > Cephidae > Syrista > Syrista parreyssii. The sequence continues at coordinate 447,623 of JARQTG010000135.1, read as the reverse complement.
TAAAAAATATAGCATTATTGGTGCAGCATAACTATAGCTGCCTTCAATAATTTGTAATTTTAATTTTGATTATAATTGCAGGGTCACTATTGTTTCTGGCAGTAGCTGTTTTTGGTGGACAGTGTTGGCGTCGGGATTGGTTAATGTATCCAAATTTTAATCACTTATCATGGTCATATGCTCTTGCAGTGATCTCTTTTATGCTCCATTGTGTAGGAGCATTTTTCTTATATTTAGATGCTCGTGTGAGCTATCAATTACGTAAAGAGTCTCGTAATTTGGTCATGCAAATGCAACCTAATCCTCAAAGCCATCATGGTTTTCAACGTAGTGGCTATATATAAGTTATTTCCATGTAATGAGCATTTTACATTTTTTTTAAACATCTGATATAACACGATTGTGTAATTTAAGTATCGTATTCAATTCTTGAAATTTTAGAATACGTCTACGCGAATTCCATGATTAATATATGAACATGTACAATGTTCAATATACAATAACATTCCATCCAATCACAACAGCAAATATATATTTTTTATTTTTAGAGGACAAAGCGTCACCTAACGACGATAATAATTATATTTCAAAATACATGTAATTGCTGAAGCGATATTTCTGCATTGTATAACTGTAATTAAGTTAATCTATTTTATTGGTATTTAACATTCTCCCTCTTATATGAATTGAATTTCACCGGATCGAATTTCTGAACTATGTGATATATTGCTGAAACATTAACCTATAATATGCACCAAGATGTTTAGCATCACATGGTAATTTTAGTGCCTTATAAGTGACCTTACATTTTTGTTTATTTTGACTGAACAATTATAACTATGAATCTCTGTCATGAGCATAATTTTTTTAAGTTGTGGTTCATGTATATCATTTTTTTACACGAATTCCAAATTTCTATAACTGTTTGGATTCATCTATATAGTTAGAAGTTCCAACCCCTAAAAGCTGAACAGTGAACTCGACAACTTTTTCATCAAAGTTTAAAATTGACAAATTTTCAACTAATCAATAATTTTTAATTTATTATTTTTTAAATCACTATATGGTTACATTATTGTTAAAATTTTTATAAAATATGATATATGAAATCAAATAAAAGTATTTATAAAATTAAAAGTTCTTTTGACACTCACCCGGTATCCTAAACTGTGCAGCAATGTCCACAATAGCGCGTATCGTTTCCAACGATGTATTTCCATCAAGAATAAGAAGACCAGACTTCTCTAAATTGGTTTGATATTTTATTATCACATCCGGACTGATTGCATTAAAAGCATCCATTTCACCAATCCCGAACAGACATTCTCCAGCATTATTGATTATGGCAGTATATCTGAAGGAATTCAAAATGAGTTTACATGGGCATGACATGAATACGTCATTTATAAATCTATAAATAGAAACTAAGAAATAATGACATATTTATGAATTAGACCTATAATAATAACAATAATAATAATTTATGAAAAATACAAGAATCAAATTTGTACAATAGCTTTCTAGTGCCGCTCAGAATTATGAATGCATTTAATGAGAAAAACGGCATAATATGTGCATTCCGGCTCTTGAGCGCCAATGCACGTAAAATTTCTTCTAAATAATCCAAATTTGTAAAGACAGTATTTAAAAGTAATTGAAATTGACAAATTGGAAAACCTTACTTTTCAGATTGAAAGTCTTTAGTCTTTAGTCAAGGTGCTAATTACTCTAGATTTTAACGCTTAAATAGATACTTCATAAACCATCTTCTATTTTTTTGAATTAGATAATTATCTGCAATTATTTCTTATTGAGCAACGACAAATTAATATATTTAATTAATTGCAAAATGCAGGATTGCGTCGCATGTATGAGATTACATTTTCAATTGCATTAATATCACGAAATACAACAACAAAAAGAAAATATTATCTCCACCTGGCTGTATTTGCTGTATTCAGTACTTGCATCATATCTCCGTTACCCTGGAGGCTTTTAATTATCTCTTTTCCAGGTTCGTCATTTCCAACAACTGATAACAATTTGGTCCCATTCGTGCCAAGATTAATTAAAGCAGCTGCAATATTCCGAGCAACACCACCATAACTTTCTTGACTCTGTCCCTTATGCATGCGTCCATCAAACTGTAAAATTCCCGTAAATATTTTTATGAATATATTATTCATGGTGGAAACATTCAACCAAAGAAAAAAGACCGTTACACACAGTCAGATCGTGAAAATACCATATTATTTCTGTATTATCTATCAAGTAGTAATTAATATCTTTAAAATAAAAAAAAAAGGTAAAGGTATACGGTTGTAATAAAGTATAGTTCTTCAAATCTTTCTGCGTACGCTAATGTAGATTTGCGCACACTCGACGGTTAGTTTGGTTGCCTACCGTAAAGGCGCCAACGCCAAGAACTGTCAGTCTGGTTGCCTACCGCGGGCGATAATTTTATCCATCCTATAAAATTACACAAGTCGACACTCAACAAATCTTTCATTGTGTCTATTTGCGTCTTCCGCAAAAGTTTTACGAAAAATACGAAAAGTTTATTAATTTCATCATATACAACCACGAGTGTAATTCTTGGCCGAGACAGATCCGACGACAAGACAGATCAACGTCGCTTACATTTTCTCTGCGCGAGAAGTTGTAGCGATATATTCATTTTCTCAATACGCTCGATTGCATTCCTAAGCAGCTGTTCGAGATGGACTGGTACTGGCACGGAAGGATATAAATCATATTTGCCAGCCAAAAAGTATTTTCGTGGAGATGGTCGACGCGACGTGACCAGAGGTGTTCCCGTGGGCGAACGTGAGACTGGTGCGATACTCCAACTTTAATTTGGTGGAAAATGACAATACACCTGGATTAATAAATCATCCAAGGTCAGTATCAATGTGTTCCTCAATACCATGAATTATTTCGATGCTTGTACGATAAAGAAATAATGGACAAATAGTGAGATACAAGATACGGAAGACAAGGCCAAGGTAGTAGCAGAATTCTTTCATCTAGGATATTTCACTCAAAAGGAACTAAGTCGATAGACAGACGTTTCATTGATTCTGTATTAAAAATTGCTGATCAATTTATCAAGCGATTGTTCTTTATTTGCATTTTCGAAGTTTAAAACAGATCAAGAGAACTCGCTTAGTTGTTATAGAAATTTTCAAATAGAATCTGTCATGCTTCACAGATAATGGCGAGATAATGATAAATTACGAGATATCTACTAAGGGTGGCAACGGTCACGTACTAGGATCTGAAAAGAAATTCCTTGGAATGTCAGGGTTGCATAACGTCATGAATTGTTCATTTTCTCGTGCTCCCTCTCTTTATCTTCTGCCTCCCTGCTTTGGTAAACACCTATTAATAACGACTAGTATCCTTTCACCTTTTCCTCGTCCTTCACGTCCTCTTCAAATAATTTAATTAGACGTAAGAAATAACAAAAGCTTTCCTCGAATAGGCTATGTTGTTTCATCTCAATCGAGCACCCAGCCATTTAATTCATTGCGCAAGGTCGTGCGCTATACATCCCGTCTACTACCTATCCGTGAACAAACAATGCCATTCGCCACATAAAACTAAGAGTCTAATTTATGTTGATAGATATTTTCTATCTTTAACGAAGGTCAACACTAAGGAGAAGAGCTGGAAATGTGGAGAAAAGGGGTGAATATTCCATGGTAATCCAGTGGAAAGCAGGAAGCAGGATATTTCCTTTGGTATCGAATAAATGGGCGTTGAAGGGATGAGGCGAGAGCAAGCGCGGAGAGCCTGAACGATCGATGGACCCTTAAAATTGGTTGGAATTTTAACACTGTCTCAATATATTACATTGCAACAAGAGGATAATCAAAAACTCGAAATATTCGCCATAATGTTAAACCGAAAGTCACTTCAACTCGGAAGATTACCATTAAATGTATTATGCATGACCGCCTCCATATATATATAGCCAGCTTATAGCTAAGACTTTGTGAGGAAAATCGATAATAGAATTGCCTATTGCATGTGAGAACACTCTAAAGGAAACGCGATTTCAGAGCCTCCTCGCCCCATCTCTTATATTGAGAAATTTCTTTTCATATGGTATGATAGGTACTGTTAGTAGTATTCCTCGCGATTCCACAATCGAATGAATTGACGTCATGCTAGCTCGCTCAGTTGGTACTTTAAGGTCTGCCGGTCCGTAGAACATCAAGACCAATGCCATATAATATAGAGGATTCTTTAGTATTATAATATAAATACCACAAAGGCCGATTGTACTACTTACTCGTTAACATCCGTCTGCTCTACACCATACAACTCATTGTCACTTGTACTAGGAAGATTTTGTTTACAACAGGCGGGTATTGATGTTCTCAGCATTAATTATGTATAATAATTATAAAGTACCGGGACATGGAAGTTCCGCGTATCCGTTTCGAGGCTATACATAAATAATGATTCCGAGAGAATAACAAAGACGAGTATAGGACAAACGAAGTGATCCAGCTGATTAATATTATTGTTGTGGAGTCATGGAACTTTAGTAATTATTTATGCTTAGATGACAACAGCGATTTTTCATCGAACATAACAGACTGTGCTTTTAAATTACAGAATACTATGGAAATAAACTCTCGATGCAAACGTCTCGTCTGACACTCGACCGAGGAAAGGTTATCCACAGACAAAGACGTTAAGGGAGGTTTGATAGTATGACGGTGATGCTGCTGCAACGTTCCGCCTCCCCGCAGTTGACGCACAGCCAAAAGATCGCCAACAACAATACAAAGCCACCGTTCCTGTTCTTCTTTGAGAGTCAAGAGCACAGAAGCAACGACAACAAGAACAACAATAACAATAGCACCGGCACAAACAACAACATTATAAGAAATAATAATAATAGCAAGATCATTAGGACGACAACGCGTGAAAGCGGTGATAGTGGTGTTGGTGGTGGTGTCGGTGGTAGTGGTGGCGGTGGTGGCTACGGTGGTGGTGGCGGCGGTATTTGTAGTGGAGGTGGCGTCAGTGGCTGTGGTGGCGGCGGTGCCGGCGTAGCGGCGGCGGCGGCAACGTCGCACACCAGGATTGGGGGGCAGGGTGTCGCGATGCGATATTATCGTTTGTGGATATACGCTTGCAACATAGTCGTATTTGGCAGTGCTGTAGGGCTGGCGACTGCCGTGTCACGAACTCTTCTTTTCTCGGGGGATCCCCGACGTCAGTTAATACCAGGCGTACCCCGAGCCTTCGATCCTACGGCGCTCTACGCCTACCTTGCTCTTGCGACCCAATTGGGTTTGGTGCAATTTCTTGGATGCGTTGCCGCAAGACGACTTAATACTCGTCTCCTTAATGCCTACTGGATTCTTCTACTAGCTCTTCTCTTTGGGGACACAGTTGTAGGCGTAGCCTGGGTCTTTCGGTTTGAAAGAATGTGCGCTGAACTTCGACCCACTCTCAGGTTTAAATTACAAACAGAGTACGCGAAGGAGCCGCGCTTCAGCGAACAGTGGGATCGTCTTCAACGAGAATTTTCTTGCTGCGGTGTCACCGGACCGCGTGACTTCGGCACTCGTTGGCCTCAGACTTGCTGCCCCCCTGCTTCTAATGCCAGCGAATCTTGTTTACAACCGTATGCTCGCGGTTGCGAGGAGTCCCTTATGCGATGGCTCCGCAGAACAGCCGATCTTCTGTTTGTACTAGGCTTTTGCGTTATTACCTTTGCCAAACTCTGCTTCCTTGGAATTTTACGTTATGAAATCCGAGAAATGATCCAGAAGATACGGCTGCTCCGCGAGCCGCCGCCTACGGCTCCTCCTTTGATTCAACCATTCTCTCAAGTCATACCGGATACAACAAATAATGGAGGCATAGTCAGACGGCCGACTTTACCTACAACGACAACATCCGGTATGAATTTCTATGAGCATTGTTACTATAAATTTTTTATTTTTTATCAAATCCTGTAGTACAAATTAGTCAGGACTAATGAACTTGTTTGTAGGAAATGCAGCGCTGTTAATGCAATCCGACGACTGCAATTCCGGAAGACATCCGCTATTAGCGAGTACGGTACAAGATGGGGGTGCTGACAGTGACACAAACAGTCACTGTGCTTTAATACTTGAAGAATTAACACCGACACCAGCGGCTCACAATTGTGGATCTCGAGAGAAGAGCAACGGAAATAACAACTACGAAATGCGAGAGTTCAACAGAAGATTGCTGCTGTCGAATGGAAACAGTCCCGGAGCAGGTGTAACTGCTGCGAGTCAAAGTAGACGTACCTGACTATGGAAGTGGTGGCGACACACCTGGAATCGTTTTTTCTATAGGAACAACAGACCCTCAGAACTAACAATATATAACTAAACATATATTGTGTTTTTAAGTCTATGAATGAGCCAAAGGCTTTGAAAACGGACATACGCTGGAGGATCAAATTTTAAGTATGGCGCAAAGCTGGATCTAGAGACAAACTACGGTCGTTAAGTCACATTTGTTATTTGAAATTACTATAAGGACATTCCCCTCATAATGCTATATAACGACGAATTATCATTAATAATACATTGACATTGACATTAACATTGGTGGCAATTACACTGCAAATAAATCACTCCGCCGCGTGCTTCTTATCAAATATCGACCAGGAATCCACGATGCGTAGTTTATCCATAAATTCAGCTGAAGACAGAGTATTTGTACTCTTTTCAAACGAAAAGATTGCAAAACTATTTTCTAAATTGTGTAGGTACCACACAAATGTAATGTTCCCATGTCTTAACTTATTGTTCCGCGGAAGGTAGTTTGCAAGCATAGGTCGTTTAGTAGCGATTATTAAAGTTATTTATAAATCAACATATACGACAAAGATACCGGATATATCAGGATTATGATGAATTCGTATCCAATCAAATAATGAAGTAAGGAAATCAGAATAACCTTAGTCCTTTGAGCAAGCAATTTTTCTTGTCTTTTCGATGGTCGGCCATGTGCGACGCTGCCTTGGTCATTAAAATGTTATAAACAATATGCCGAATATAAATTTTACATTATGATCGCTCCGAGTGGGGAGAAGATGTATAAAATACATGCGTACATACATAACTGAGATCAGGTACGGTATGGATGTGAACAGTGTATTTTAGAATTTAGACGGCTTACATGTTAGATGCTACTATGTTAGTCAAGGTAAAACTGGTGGCCTGTAGCTCGCAGCCGATGGCTACAAAGCTTCTTTTTTTATTAGTAAGTCAATATTCTGTTATATTAAACTAAGTTTATTAAATGATAACTTGACAGTATTTTTACGTTCGAAAAAGAAAATAATTATCATAAATGTGTAAGGTTGACTTAAGTATCGTCTGAAGATCAGCCGTCAATTTCAACTTGATTCTATATTAAAATAGTAGATGATACAATCATTTCGTAGGAAAAAAATGATGTGCTCGAAGCGAGATAACCAAGAGACAGGGAGCTAAAGAGAGAGAAAAGAATGATGCAAGTAATATAGTTATTTCTGACAATGACCAATTAATGATAGTGCCTCTGACAAACAGTTTCAAGAAATAAATAAACTCTTTGTGCTTGCTCGAAGGGTACTAAGTGTCGAACCTTCATACGTGTAGTTCTGTAACATCTGTCCGTCCTAAGATGGTCAAATAGACCGCTTCTTTAGATTTATTTTAGCGGTAAGAAAGTTTTGTATATCCCCCTAAATTCAAAATGAGTTTTCACCATTTACAAAATGCACTATTGCAAAATCATTATGAACAATGCCACTGCTATGTAATAGTACTTGTAACTTCTTACAATAATAGCATCTCCATAACTTTAATTTCCTGTATAAGTATCCGGGCAGATTTACTTAACCCAAGATGCAATATATTTCCATTTATATTAAAAAAAATAATATAAACGTTACGCATCTTCAGTAATGTTTATGCTGCGCGATTAGGAATTGTAGTGCCCCTCTCTAGTAATTACAAGCATAAATTATAAAAAATGGAATAGAATCAGTGACTATGTTTTTACCAGAGTCGAATCGACAAGTGAAATACATGTGTTCTATATCTAAATATTAGTAAACTAGAAATGTACATTCAATGTATCTCAAGTCTCATTCGGCTTCGATGAAAACATTAGCCAGGGTCGACATAAGGCCTGGGGCCAAATCAGAAAGAAGCTTAACAGAGGGCGACACAAATTTCTTTATACGGTTTGTCGTGTAATAATTGGCCATGGTGTTGAAGTCGTGTAAGGGTATAATACCTCGATGAATTACCATGTGATCTTATAGTTATAACGACTTTGCCACCACAGTTTGTAATAATGTAAATGAGGAATAGCGGCTGAGGGAGTAAATACATTTGATTGATGAAATTTTTAAACGCTTGCAAGATTTAAGATCAATGACCAGTCAAATAGTTTTGCTTCTTTAGCGTGTTTCTGCTGAACACTAGAATTAGCAAAGCAGCTTAGCTTATTCCTTGAATTTTTAACTAAAATTTGATATTGATATATATATATATATACGTGCAATTGAGTAACAAATGGGGCACGAAAGTAGGGAGTCTCGTTCAAAGCTTAATTCTTCTTATTGTTGTGAGACATTTATATAATAATTTGGCGCGCTAATAATTTTGATCCTGTTAAACAGTTATTTATTTATTGCGAAAATATGTATTACGAATTGGTTCCATGTAGTCCACCAAGGTATGTTCAAGTATATGGCTTCCACTTAAAATGCTCCCTAGTAGCACACAGGTAAATCAGGAACCACTTTGACGTAGGTCTGTTAGAATTGTAGGCAATCGAAAGACATTGATGCTTTTACTTGTTCAACCTCATTATTATTATATAAAGTCTCTGTCCATAGTTGCTCTGGAAGTTATCTGATAAATCATGAAAATATCAAAATCTGTTATAAAAGAAATATTCATGTACTAGCATCATTTCCGATAGTGTAACGTGTGTACGCCTTTTTTATATAGAAAGTCTTTTTTTATATAGAAATTTTAGCAGTATTTTTCTAATGTTTGCACAAAAGTCAAACTTCAAAGTCATAAATCATATAGGAATTCCAATACAAGGATCAAAAGTTGTTTTATGGTATGGTAGAAACTTCCTAATGTTTCGAAAATAGTTAATTCCCACAATGTTCAAATAATATTAAAAAATATTTTCATGCTATGTTAGAAAACTAAATTTATTTAAAAATAAGACACGTAGTTATATTTCGTTAAAATACCAGATTAAACATAGACAGAAACTTTATATACAACAAAAGTATGATAAAATAGATCACTACATCTGTACAAATTGCAAGTAACTATTTGACACAATTAGATATATTTGTTATTGGTCACGTGACAACTGAAGAAGAGAAAGATATCGACATATACGATATTGATATCTACGATTATCAGCAGCAGAGCTCGTCAGAGCTCGTTGCTATATAACCAGTAACAGCTCTTCCATTCATACATAATCAATTATTAATTTCTAGTGCGAGCTAGCTGTATTGAATGGTGCTGCTGAATATGATATTGAGTAAAAGCTTAGGAGCAAAAAAAGTATACAACGCACGACATCACGTAATGGCACGTTATACAATTGTTTATTACAAAAATGGGATGTGCGTTATATAGAATTTTAAGTAACATTTAAAGAAACATGATAAATGCTATGTTATAATGTTGCGTATAAAACTTTGCAAGGTTTTAAAAATTACTAAGTGTATCGTTCAATGACCGAAAATGATTACCGATATATGAAATTTGATTTTTTCTTTAAATTTACTTAAGTCAACGGTTCAAGGTTTTCTCTCAAGATTTTGTCCAAAGATAAAAACATCCCATTTTCGTGATGACAAATCGATGCGGTAACTGAACACAAATATTTCCATTGCATTGCGTTAAAATATCTGAAACCAATTAGCTTCCTAGAGAAAAATAATCGCCACCGTAAATGTATGCGTTTGTAAGTCTCAAAGCGAACAGTATGTTTATTAGTAGTTTGTGTACAGTAATTTTATGATAGGAATTGTCGAGGCTCGATCGCCTGTTTAAGAAACGGCCGAATTATAATTTTGTACGCTTTCAATCAGATGTAGCATAATTCCAGTTTGTTATACCAAAAGCGTTAAGAACAATGAGAAGTACACTAGCTCGTAAGGGTTTAATTCTCTGAGTATTGATTCTGTTAAATTCTACAGAACACTTTACAATTGACAAGGCACTAACAACTGGAATTGGACAACAGGGTAAGATAAACGAGATTCGTCTATACTCGAACGTTAATATAAATGAAAGATCTATGAACTTAATTTACCCGTAAAGTGAATTTTTGTTGTTATAAGTTTAAAGGTTCTTTCCTAATCAGGCCGTCGAATTATTGTTCAACGTATTAATAATCGATAAGAATGTTAAAGCTTAAACCTCGCAGATGCACAGCCTATGCCGTGACATCTGTGTATAGGAGTGTACGATACTATTATTAGTATTATTGTCAGCATTATTTATATTATTAATCGTTAATATTATTATTAACCTTACTGTTGAGATTATCATAATTGCTATCGATTATCTTTGGTTGAAAAATTAAAAGGCTGCAGTGTTATCGCAAACCGCCCGAATGTACATAATTAATTGCGCTGAATATTAATTCAAGTAGACTGTCGCTTTTGGTCGAGTGGGTATACTCTTGTGAAATAAGACAAATTTTAATCAAATTTATATATATCTATACTATTGGTTCCTCATAACGTTTTAGAAAGTATATAGAATGAACCTTGTAATTATAATATCATTTGATATAAAGCAGTTACAGAAGAAAACACCTAGTGCATAATTGTTCCTCATATTTTCAGGGTATTTCACTGTCAAAAGAAGAAAAGAAATATCAATGTCCTATTAATTAGTATATTAAGCGCATTATCATGACTGAAGAAAAGCGTGCGGAATTTCTGCCCACATGTAGATGTAGTATAGTCATGCAAAATATTTCATAACCCACTCGACCAATATATCCTAATAATATAGTCGTACGTACTGTGAAAAATAAGGCTTTAGACATTTAACAATTTGTAATCGATAAATATTGGAGTTTATAAGGTCTTATGAGAAAGTAAAATAGTGAGGAAGTGTGTATGTGAGTGCCTGTGTTTGAAGGATGTAGATGCAAAGTTTAAAGGAGCGGGGATTATAGCGCATGAGGAATGAGAGAAACACGAAGAGGGAGAGAGAGAGAGAGAGAGAAGGAGAGATACAGAGAAGAAAGAAAGAAAATGAGAAAATAATAGTAAGAGATTGAAAAAGTAAAAAGGAAGAGCGCGCGCACGAAAGAGAGAGAGAGAGAGAGAGAGCTTTGAATAGTGCCTGCTTTAAATCGAATTATCGATTACTAATATTGCTAGATACATTATACTTATCTAAGGAATGAAAGGGACTGAAATCAAACAGAACGGAGAAATGTTAAGTCCGTATATGAAGATTAAACACGACCCTGCTTTTAAAAAAATCGATTAAAACCGATTGCATATAGTTAGTCGGAAGGAATCAGGTTTGCGTGTAGAAAATTTCTTATCAAATCTTGTAGATATTTGCTACTGAGAATGAATGAGATTCCCATTAATTTCAATGAAAACTTTATTGTTTATGGGGTCAAGTCATAAAATCATATTGAACATGATAACCTATTCTTTCCGAATCAATTTGTATTCCATTCAATTGGAATACAAATCTTTCTGATTACCCCGATTTTAATTGAGTCAGATGTCTATATGTTTGTATCGATTTTAATCGGATTTTCTAAGCAGGAAAAAAGTAACTTAACAATAAATTACATAAGAACTTGATGTCCAAACATGACATTAAGAAATGCACAACAAAAGTAACGCTTTTGAATGTACTTAGATAAATGCCTGTACAGTTGTGACTTTAATGGAAGAACCGTATCCCAGATCTATGTGGACAAGTTATTTGTTAATTTAGTCATGTCTCAAGCTAATGGTGAAATTGAATGCTTCGATAATTATACTTTAGTGCTTTAATAATGTCGTAGCGAAATATCGTTAAAACTTGAAACGACTCAAGTTATAAAATCATTTGCAAACAGCGCAATTATTGTTTTATGCTTTGTTTGGTACATATCACTCCTTGTTACACTGTATTATCGGTTCATGTTACTCAAAAATACTCTTACATGTACATATATACAATCCACTTGATCGTAATCATATGTAAATACTGTTACATGTTCAATGATTACTATGAATATAACGGAAATTGGTTATTTAGTATAACTGTTGACTTTCAAGTTCAACTTACTTTTATCTGGGACTCATCCACTTGTAAAACCGTATCGAGAATGCTCCCACCAATCACCACCTGTGTAAGTAAATTAACACCCCCAAAATAATTTACTAAAGACAATACATATAACAAATATATTTGGGAAATGCTAAAAAATTTAATCTATAGTATGATATAAATAGATTTTCCATACATACAATACGGGGATCTTATACAATTTAAAGTATACTTTTTATAATATATGGTCAATTACTTACTGGAGGTTTTGCTGCTTTGAAGGAACTCGCAATCTTATATGTGTGAGGATATAAGTTTTGCATAATAGAAAGCTCTTTTGCTATTTCTGCAGCTATTTTGGCGTTGTTTTCAATGAGAGCTTTGTCTGCAGGAAGGATACGAGTTAGTTTAAGAAATGTCAATGTATACCCGTTTAATGTATTGTTTAAAAACTTTTAGGTACTTACTGGCTTGAAGAGATTCTCCAGCAGTCAGTTCTGTAACTTTTTGCAAAAGAAATGGCGTAATATTTTTTCCAGTGATTCTATTACACTTAGCTTGTTCTAAAGCATCTTCAATAACAATTTCTAGTTTTATAGGATCCAGCGAATATTCTTTTGGAATAGGAACTGTTAATAGGATTCCTGTATGAAATCCTAATTTCCTCTGTACCACTATAAGTTCAGCAGCATCTTTAGAATTATAAACATGAATAGGGGATATTATTTTATCCTTTGTTTCACGACAATAAAATGCTGGAAATGCATTCGAGGTTCCCACAGAGACAACAGGAACACCTTGTGTTTCCTGTAGAAGTAAAACATAAGTTACTAAATGTTTTAACATTAGAGTTTTTCTAACAATTTATTTTCTACTAACCAAGTATTCAAGAGTCTTAGGAATGTCAAGAATAGCTTTAACTCCAGCACATACAACCGCAACAGGGGTCCTGCTAAGCTCAGATAAGTCTGCACTCACATCAAACGTTAGCTCAGCACCACGATGTACACCACCAATTCCACCAGTAGCCATTATTGGAATGCCAGCTAAATTGGCCACTAACATAGTGCCACTGACAGTTGTACCACCATTCAATTTTTGAGAAATAACAAGTGGAAAATCTCGTCTTGAACATTTGATTGTATTACTTGTGCCATTTGACAATTGTTTAATTCCATCTTCACTTGTACCAACATGTATTTTACCATCCAAAATGCTTATTGTTGCTGGAACAGCACCCTGCATAAAAAAGATTACATTTAAACAGTCATTAAATATATATTTTAAAGTATAAGCAAAGAATACATATGGCTGTAAAAATGTTTCTATTTATTTATAACAGTAACCTTAAAGACATTTTTTAGTTATGAATTTATTATTCACTATTTTTATCGACTACGTATTAATATATATATAATTGCATTTGTATAAAGCAATCATGTTACTATAACCAAAAAAATATAAGGTAGTAATTCCAACCACCTGCTTCCGTATAATTTCTTCGACTTTCAATGCAGTGTTGAAATTGTCAGGATACGGCATACCGTGGGTGATTATCGTTGATTCTAAAGCAACGATGGGCCACCCATTCTTTTTGGCAGTTAAAACATCATCCGAATATATAATTTCACTCTGTGTAATTATTGTACGCGCATCATTCTTTGAAGATTTAAATTTTAGAACTCTTGGAAACAGTCGAAATCCAACTCGCGCGTGGTGCATTGCAAAATGAGACAGAATTTGTTTTCAAACAAGTTATTCGAAAGCATTCACTAATAATTACCGGGAATAAGATTTCGTTTTTGTAAATTATTTATTCCAGCTGACGGTTAGTGTTCCACAAAGGAAGTAACACAATTCTTAGACCGCTGTTGAATGTTTATTGTACAATAAATTGTCTCTAAGTATTATGAATGATTATAGGTCTTTGATCAGCTATCTGATAATGTTTATCCAATCACCATTCTCAGATTAAGACTGACAAGAACTTTTCTGTTTCATGCTTAATGAACACATAAGTCTTAAGTGAATTTTAATAATAAGGTAATCCGAACCTTCCGCGTGTTGAAAAAAATCAATTGAAAATCTTACTTTTTATTTCAAATTTATTTACACTTATTGGTGAAGTGACGTCATTGTATGACATGCGCCATGCAGCAATAATCTACTGTAAATAATAGTCCGCGACACAGTCCGCGAGAGCCAATTGCACCAATGTGTATATAAAGATTAAATACCATATGGACCAATCAAATGTTCTGATTGGGCATTTAATCTTTACTTAGCGTGCATTCCACTAAACGACCGCAATGCTGTGAATATCCTTGTGTCCCTATTTACTTAAATGCAATAGAGTAAGATACAGCCATACTCACGAGCGTTGCGGTTGTCAGTGGAACGCACCCTTAAATTTTAGTTAACCTAATCTGGTACAATACATAGCACATAAAATCATTAGATCAGGATAGGTCAATAGTTTTTTTTATAAAACATTATTAAAATTTGGATGACTGAATTTTTAGGGTTAGCACATGATAGAAAATAAATGAAATACTTTTGACTTATCTCAACGTAAAATCTCAAGATCAATGGAACCCATCCTGATTTAACATTAAGTCATCAATAATTTATTGTTTAATAATGAAAAACAATTTTCCAGGACTGGGCGCATGCGTATATCTTCATTAAATCTAGCAGCTGGCTGTGGGATATTCAAACGCATATAAGGACAATAAATATTTAAAGAAGTAAATAAAATAAGAAAGAACGATAACATTGTTAAGTCATCCATAGACAAAGATCGGTAAATATTTTGCTTTTGGTCACCATTGAATTCTGCACAAATTTCTACTTTTTTAGCATTACAGTTTTTTCGAATAACTATTTCACTTTTTAAATCTCGTCATGTTACGGTATTATTAATCAATTACATTATTTCTTTTAAATTCTAGTTGTATGAAAGACGAGGATTATTTATTATTAAAACCCTAACGATTCCACTTATGATTTTTTCCAAATCCTTTCATAAGCTGCTAGCTCTACCTCAACATTTTAAGAAGTAGGGCTGCACGATAATGGACCTTCACAGCTCTGTTCGACTAGTTGTACTAGTCAGGAACTCAGAGAATCGGGCTATTCGTTGGTAAAAAGTTGTATGATTATCAGAATCAAAATCAATTAGGGTCTGATTTTTTCAGTTGTATGATTTGTCCGACAAAGCTTTGAAGGCTTCCTGGGCTGTGACTACAAAATTTTCATGGAGTGCACTTCGGAAGGTGTATATCACAAGAATTCCTAACCATTTAACAATGAATATTTGGATGTCCATACGGCACTGATGGCATCTCTACAGGATGTCTTGAGACGGTCTATTAAGATCTATGAATATCTCTGTCAATGAGAAATGTCTAATAATCGTCGGAATTAACAACATTTGGATAAACTGTAGATATCCACTATATATAAGACATTTCATGACACCAGTCTACATCATTTTAAATATCCCATTCAGACATCCATAAGACTTTTTCTGGACGCTTGGATATATGGTTATTAATCGCAGTTGAAATTGAATTCACTCATGTATTTTAACAACAATGCATACAGATTAGAAGGACATAAGTGTGATGTAAATTCGTGTGAACCTGTGTTAAAACTAGTTGGAGCGGACAGCGTGACCCAACGTCACACATTCATTAAAAAAAGTTAGCATATGATAATGAGTTAACCGATGAATAATTTTAAGTGAAAATACGAAAGTCATCATTGGTTGATTTCAGTCGTGTACAGAACGTTGAGATTTGGAAGACGAGGAACGAAATAGAATGGCTGCAGCAACTAAAAGCACAAAAAAGAAGGATTCTGGAGTATTGGCTAAATTTTATTTATGTGCTTATAATCTGATCGAAGCCATCGGGTAAGTACTTAGAAAATAATACGTACATATATTAATATAATATTTATTTCTCTTAGAAATTCTTAATATATCACCTGAAGAATGTATTATTCAGAATTATAGATTTTGTGTACAACTTAGACTGATATTTTTCAAGACATTATAATCCATTGAAAACAGTATGAAAATGCATATGCCATTAATTATTTTAACAAATGTAATTTCTTTTGTATATCGCGCATATTTATTTGATCCTTGATATACTTTCTGTTTAGATGGAGTTATGTGTTGTACTCAGTAACAAATTATTATACTTTATCATCGAGTAAAGCAAGCTTATGGGATACTATCAAATACAGTCTTATTATTTTTCAAAATGCAGCTGTATTAGAGGTTTGTTATTCACAAATAGATCAACCTTCATAAAAAAATATTGTAAAATATTATTAAAAACAGTTATACTGTTTTGCACGACACAAATCATTAGAAACGAAATAACAGGAGTCTGATCATTATTATTTAAAATAATATAAAAAAATGAATAATTCTAGATAATACATGCAGCTACAGGATTGGTACCCTCAAATCCTGTAATTACAACGATTCAAGTATTCAGTCGAGTGATGGTTGTGTGTGGGACCTTGCTAGCTGTGCCAGTTAACTATACTGCCTCGTGTTTTGGTTTTACATTAATTCTCTATGCTTGGTCCATCACAGAAATCATTCGATACTTGTATTACTTCACAAATCTTATTGGCTTTGTACCACACATACTTGTATGGCTCAGGTAAAAAATAAATTGATTTGAGTTATTAGGCAGCATAATATTCATTTCTGATATTATATGATAGTAGTTCCATATTTATTGTATATAAAGAACCATAATTTGGTTATTGCTAAACAACTTTTCTTCACAGATATACAACATTTATTGCACTATATCCAATTGGTGTTACTGGTGAGCTACTTTGTTTCTATTCTGCTCAAAAGTATGCCAGTACACATCCTGATGCATGGAGTTATAATATGCCTAATACCTGGAACTTCACATTCAGCTATCATTACATTTTGTTAGCAGTCATGTTACTGTATATTCCACGTAAGAATTTTTAATTTAATATACATAGGAAAGCTATTATAAAATTCCCTTTAATCAATTGCTCCCTTTTTCTTACAGTTTTCCCACAAATGTATCTTCATATGTTCGCGCAAAGACGTAAAATTTTAGGCTCCCCGTCTACTGCATCATCAAAGAAAACCCTTTGAATTAATTCTTCTTTACGTTTCGGATTATTTGTTATAACTATTATTTTATATCAATAATGAATTTTGTAGCGACATGCTTAAGTTAATAAAAATAATAAAAACATATTTTTGGGCGTTTAAAAATATATAAAACCATAAATAACCGTTATTTATTGTATGTACTAAATGCATGTTTACACTTGTATAATTAGTGCGATATTTCATTTAGTATAAATTATATATCACCTACAAGTTTAATATATTGCACTGTATCTATATATATATATGATATACCGACTGTAATTCACTTTGCTTACACGGCAGCCTTATTCCGATTGAAGTATTACTAGTCTAAAAGAAGTGATCAATTCCAAATATCTTTGAAGTTGAAATACTTGTATGTAATTTGTCAATATTTTAGATTTGTACTGACTAAACCAAAATAAGATCGCCGTGTAAATATCGACATCGATTTGTAAAATTTTACATCATAAAATACTATAAAAAATAGATAAAATGTCTTCCAGTAGTAAATATTGGATTTGCATCAGTAGATGCGACAGAAGTTTACCATACCATTTTGGTTTTGTTACATTGTATAGATATTTAAAACAATTCTTTTCTTTCTTTCTTTATTATCTTATTTGTACAAAAAGATTTTACGCCTGGTCTCCTGTTGGAGTGGACTTTATAATGTCAGAGTTTCCAGGGTCAGTGATTGAAAGTGTGCATACACGGAAGTATTTTCCACACGCTGTTCCTAACTCGATGTTGTTCCCTGAGTAGTGATGTACTCCAGTTTTAGCCAGCATCGCGTAGTATTCAATTTCAGATTTCCTGTTTAAATAAAATCAATGTAGACGTTTCATAAAATTCAGATCTCATTGTACCCTCTGCACTTACAAACAGAGGCATGAGACTACTCCGTAGAACTTCTCAATTCCTTGTAATACAATTTGATATAGATGTTACAATAATGAAGTTAATAGTTCAAAAACCTTGATATTCAAGTACAACAACGTTGTACCATTTATGGCATATGCTTCCTCAGTTTACCTAAATTAGCTGCATAAGTGCAGAAACTGTAAAGTTTGACTGACTATAACGAAGGTTCAAAAAAGATTTACATTTCTTACGTTCGTTGAACTAGTACTAGCAAGTCAAACAAACCTATGTTTCATTGTTGTAACACTTTATATCAATATATTAAAGGATGGGAAGTGCTACATCTCAGTCTCACCTTAGAGATGGGGTGTTATTGGCAATTATAACCAATTTCGCTTTGCCCTGGCGGAGAGACTTTAGAGTCTGTTTGTAGCCCAGCACGTATTTACCAGACTTCATAACCAATGCAAGCCTGGAATTGATGCTCTCCAAAGCCTTTTTCTGCATACAAAATTTGTATTAAGTGGTCAGAATAACAAATATTTCTATTAATACATTTGCAAATAAATAAATTATTATCAAAAGAAAGATTTTCTTTGTACAGCTAAATGCGAACACGTGGATGATCAAATTCATTACCTGCTTCTTTTGGGCGACCATTTTGATGATATAGCTTCACCGGCACCTATTAACAGATAAAAAGACCAATAAGTTCTATTTCCGAAGAATAAATAACATTTATAGCAAACTTTTAAAATTACGATAGAGACCTCGCGAAACAGAACCTACCTCGATGAATATCAAACATGAAAAGAAATAGAAATGGCGCTGGAGTTAGCTCGCTATATATAACGTGGATATGCACTACATAGATGAACGACATGACTTACGTTACTGCAGCAACGACATCTAGTGATAATTTCGAAAGATATAGGGTGCTTTCTAATTAGTCAACTTGTGTCAACACGAATCTCTATCATTGGTCATTTCAGAAGTATTCCGCTGGAGCCAACGAATAGAGATGCATTGAGAATTTTTCGTTTACTCAATTAGCTTGATACAACCAATCTCAAAACAGAGCCTGCCTGGCTTCATTAATCTAATAAAAAATGGTCGAAATAGTCAATTACTAAGGCTATATTCCGAAACAGGATCGTGGTTATAGTTATAAAATTTCATCCAACCATATTGGCTCATTTTTGTAGAATACGCATATCGATCAATGCAATTGCCTGAAATTTTGTAACCGTAACCACGATCCAGTTTCGGAATATAGCCTAAGTTTATAGGACAGCACTACACCGGTTCAGGTAGGACTGATGTAAAGCAATTGACCAATCCGAAATATAATAATTTGTAAGGAAAATTTCGGATTGATCAATTTCTTTAGATCAGTACTAACTAAACCGGTTTAGTGCTGCGTTTCAATGATACAGCTTTGAGTCGAGCTGCTTCGATTTAACTTGAGTAAAAGGAAAACTTCTTCTACGTAGTGATGCGAGCAGTTAATTAACCGGTTAAAATTCGGAGAATTATACGGTTATTTATCCGGTTGCGTAAATTCTCCTTTTAGATACTTACCCAATCAATTTTAACAGCCAGTATGTATAGTTATTAGGGCGATCGCACATAAAACTTCCGTAAGCATAACGTAGGGTGTAGGCCAATAAGCATACGTTCATAACTCCATAAAATGTCTAAGTTCTGCGTTTCATTTATGGATCTTGGGTCTTCCCATGAGCGCCATCTTAGGCCCCATAAGTATACGAGCAGAGTAAATGTGGTGCAGCAGTTATTTCTGAGTGGAGAATTAATATACGAGCAATGCATGGTCGTCATTTTGGGTACAAATGATGCGAGATGAGTGAAAAGATCTTCCCTTGCCGCATCCAGTTACAGACCTTGATGCCCTTATGGAAAAAAACTATTGAGCTCGCAATAATTACGAGTCGGTTTATTTTCGAACACACCTACAGTACTTCAGTAATGGCCAGTTTCTTCACCTTTGGTTAAAATTTAATTTGTGGATAAACTTCTAAAGCATGAAAATGATTCATTATCTTGGGATTTATTCGCAGGTTAAATTTTAACCTAAGGTGAAGAAACTGGCCATTAGGCTGAATTCAAACAACATGGTTCATTGTTTAAACTCAGTTCAACTGTGCAATGAGATACTTGCATCTCGAAGATGAACGAAGTTTTCATATTGAGCTGTATTAGCCCTACTCATCTCTGGTATTAGAGGAATTGGGTCTTAATTAGTTTGAAATAGCTGCTGCACGAAGGTGCTCTAAATAGTGCGAATATGGTGTAAACGAATGTAAATCCATATACATATTGATTTGTACCTAAATGTGGAAATGACCCTTGTGTTCGGAACATACTTTTGTCTTTGCTATACATATATTTTTAACCTAGCACACCTAAACGTAATCCTAGAGCAGAGTCACCATAATTGGAGCGTGTAGACCTATCCACTTCCACTACTCGCATTTCTACTGCATGGTAGCTTTCATTTTCTTAAAAAAATTTTAGTATCATATCAAAATCTACAGTCGATAGATTTTGAGGCGTAGCTTTTATAAAATTTGTCTCTAGACTTGCAATAATTCAATTTATTGAACTCCTTAACTCGTCTGCACTGTGTAACGTAACCTCTCAACCTGACAGATGTATACAATTTTATAGCAGTAGCGGTGCCTCTAGCGACGCGCAAAGAAACTTCCGGTCCCAAACGTCACACCAATCACAGGCCGAATTTACGTCGCGCACTTACCTGCTTTTTTTATTATCAATTATTTTAATAAATATCATTATAAAATAGGTGCATTTCGATTAAAAAAAAGAAAACGGGAATTCCAGCTCCATGTCAGTTTCCTATTGTCCTTAGAAGTGTGTGCTCACGTTTGTCGAGAGAAGTCGTGCCTACAGTGTAGGCAATTTAACCATTTTTATATATATGTGGCGTTGTTTTGGAGTGGAGGCAGATGGAGAGTAGAGATGAGATTACTTGTTATGCATAGAAGTTGTTTTGAGCTGTGTACACTTAAGAAAGAATTATTTGTTGATTTGATGAGAAGTATTATTTGTATAACATAAATTGTGTGGAGGTAGAACATTTAGTGATGCATACAGTGATGCTGTTTAATCGTGTTTCTGTAGAACACGAAGTTTATGTGCCGTGAAAACGTTGATAAACAGTGGTCAGTGAATTAGTTGCCAACACACGGTGAGAGATTAATTTCTCTAAATCAGGACACAAAATGCAACAAGAGGGAACTCCAAGGTTCCTGAAATTTCACCAGGGAAGCGTCAGGGGTGTTGCTTTTAGTCCAAGGGTATTATATCACTATAATGGGAAATATTTATTTTTAGCATTGCCAGTGTAATCACCACTTAGTTAGAATGATTTTTATTCGTTACACTATAAAGATATTGTCATGTTTTAATAATTAAATTGTGTGACCAATGTATAGTTGTTTGTTTATACTGTTTCCTGATAGTATATTCAGTGCATGTAATTTATTTTTTTATTTTCAGGATAGATATCTATTTTGTTCAGGAGGATACGATGGCAAGGTTAATCTTTATTCTGCACTGCGAATGGAGTGGCTACTGGACTACCAGATTGAACTGATGCCGCAGATGAACAATGTCAACGCAGTTCGTTTTACTTCCGATGGCTCCAGGGTGTGCTTAGAGTCTCATTGTATCGATATACTAATCTAAAACATCAAGCTCAGAGTTAAAATCATAGCATCGAGACTATAAACATTAAGATTTTATAATTGTAAGTTCGATATACAAGGTGCTATAGAGTCTGGTTCTTTGGCTATTGAACACTAATTGATGAATTAATGCTATGATATTCTTGATCATTACTGGATATTATGTTTTAGTTACAATGATCTATAATGATGCTTCATTGTTATGCTCTTTATGTACCATTTGTTTAAAGATACCTTAACAAACTCTCAATGCTTCAGATTGTGGCTGCTACGAATGCACGAAGGTTAGTAGTGATTGATGTTGAGACAGGAGATCGACTGTTGGCCTACGATAACTGCGCTTTCAGTGGTAGAGATAGAACAGGCCTAGCTACTGATCCTTCTGGACCGAATTTGGCAATATCAGTTGCTGTTAATGGTAAAGGCCTCACTCTAGTGGATTTGCGGATGCCATTGCCTCTTGATTATGTAAATGATGTATGTTTCTAGATAAAAACTGTTATTATTATATCATCAATTTCTATGTCAACTAATGCATTAGTGCATCGGGCACTGTATTTCACGCATACATTACAATCCGACTAAAAGAGCATCTGTTAGAATATTATTTAGGAATGTTTTCTATCTCTTGCAAAAAACTAACAGTCAGTTGTTTGCCATTGTAGCTGCATGGTTCAATTATAAGAGACATATGTTTTGTACCTTCGTCATGGCCTTGGCAGAATTCTATTTTAACTGGAAGTTCAGATGGTACCTGTAAAGTGTCTTCACCTGATGGACGTGTTTTACATGCATTCCAAACTGGACACGCAGTAAACACTGTGTGCATCACTCCAGAACCCTTCACTCGTAATGCTGCAGATGGATTTTGCAGTAAGTGCCATAGTTTCAAAATATAATATTTCACATCATATGTTACTATTGGGATCACTGCAGTGATTTAAAGTCGCACGCGAGAGTTCAGTTTTCTTTAATAGATCTAATTATTCATTGAGGTCAATTTCTTTAATACATAACATTGAAAAACAATTTCATCCGCACATAAGATCCAATGACAGTTTCGGTACTTCATGTTAAGCGATTAGCTTCTATTGCAAAAATTTACAACTTGGTTCAACGTTAGAATCTCTGTTAATAAACCCCTTTTTTTTATTTGATTGAAATATACATTAATACCTGTAATGTGGTTTTATCGACCGTCATAAAAATGTGTACTATATTACATTAAAAGGCTTGATAATGAGTGGTGGAGATGTTGTCTCTTCGTATGTACCAGACTCTGGTGTACAAGAATTTCTTAAGGAACACAAAGATTCTCCAATTTGGAAATTGAGATATACTTCAAATGGCAGCACGTTGTATTCTGTATGCGAAGGAGGTATTTTAAGAAGATACAGGAGGTATCCTGATCACCACGAATACCTTGGTGAAGTTTATCGGCATAGAGGAGATATTCAAGACTTGGACGTATCACCGTATGACGAATGTATCCTTTTGCGTGTTCCTTCATTTGTATACATATGATAGATATGTGTATTATAAAAGTGACATAATCGATCCTTAAGTTAAGCACTAGACATTATTACAGCTTCTAAGGATCGCAGTGTCGGAGTGCTTCTTCTGGGTTCACCAAGTCATGGTTTTACTGAATACATAGATTTGACATGATACTATAATTATCGGATTCCGCCCCAAAATTTGTCTTGTAATGGATAGTACGCATTAAGCGTATTAGTACTGCATGTTATATAATTAATTAAATTAATTGATCGGTGTAGAATGGCTACACTAATGATAGCAGTTCGTGTCAATTTTACGAATTGGATAATTGTTAAAATCCCTTACAATGCCTTACACGCGAGCTCTTGAGTGTATGGCGTAATTATATTTTGTACAAACTAAAAGAATTGTTACTATATACAATGTTAGTATATAACGTTACTTGATTGTTATCGGAATTCGTGGATGTGTCAGGTAACATCATACTCCGACTTTACATAATTATAGTAATTAATCTCAATTTCATTTCTTGATATAAATTTCTGCAAGTGTAGTTTTACATAGACAGAACTTCAGAAAATCTGATACAACGTTTGTATTCATTTTGTTTAGAGATTAGTTGTTGAATTATTCTGAATATTATTTATATCTATTTTGAACTGTTGAGAATCTTATTTTTACTTGCCCTTAATGATTAAAATATTTCATTACACAAATAATAATACGTGTACTATTTGGTATTTAAGTTGATAAATAATTTGTTGCAGTTTCATCAAGTGTATTTAATGGAAACAGGTTGCACCATTTAGGACGTGTTCAGTAATTTGCAGTATCTAGTTCAATGTTGAAAACAATGATGACAATCAAAGGAAGAACTAATTAAGTAAATGATAACTATTTTCTTGGTGGACACCTTCTCTTGGAATTATGACAAAACCAGAAAGTGCTTGATATTTGCAAAATGAAATGTGCTAGTTCAATGACCGTTTACTACCACAGTTGTATTATTTATCATATTTCTGTTCTTAAACAATGTACAATCACGGTAATAAATTCATAAAGCAAAACAATCCGAAACATTGTAATTTACAGTATTTTATAGATTTAACCCGAGCCGTATGAAAGTAATAACTAATTACAATTACTCTACGTATCGTACAGTAATCGTCCATATATGCATGACATGTATGAGTAAGATTGAATAACGAGACGTACATAAACGTCGTTGAAAAAGTATCGACAAAAATGTACTCGAAGTTTATGTTGGTCAAATATTTATTCCCAGGTCTTTACGAACAACCGTTGGAAAATCATGTTCCTGAATCTAATCTATGTGAGGAAGTAGTTGTTCCCCGGCTACCATTGACTTATAATGACATACCGCAGATAGGGGTACTATAGTCTGGTTTTTGTTCATCATACAAAGGTAAATGAACTTGCCAAGTTTTAAATCTAATTACAATACTCGTTGCGGTAACGCGTGGCAAATATAAATTTGCAAATGGCTACGCTAGGTTAAGATAGCTTGAAACTCCAAGCCTATAGTCTGGCCGCGAATATTACTTCCACTTTAAGGGGCCTTCTCCTTACGAACTGAAACGTAAATGAGTCCCCTCAATGTGGAACTGATTAGACCACATTATTAAGGTAGACCGTATACGACAATTTTTAGCTGGTAACCTTACCATTATTATTGTCATATATTCAATCTCATCGATCTTTTGATTAATTGACACGTTCTATTACAGAAGATTTTCAGAAGAATTTCATAATTATCTTATAATATAATATATATACGCTTTTGTTTCTACGTTTAAAGAAGTTGGTTTTGCACTGTTTTAAAATGCTATCGTGCAAGGTACAATGAACTTAGAAAACTACTTAAATTTTACTAAATTCTATCCCCACTAGTACTCTGTTACGCAGGAGGAAGTTATATTAGTGTGAGAGTTATAATATGTGTCATTATCGCCTTTACTTCCAGTTGTGCTCTGGATAGTACTGCGAAACTGTTAGTATCGTATAGGATACTATCGTATGGAAGTGCAAGTGCTGCGCCAAGTGTACCGAATTAAAATTAATTTTGAAGAAACTAAAGCACGACGATTCATTTCTTTCGAGTATCATTCAAAAGTTTAAAATCAATTATTAAAATGTTGGTGGGTCGCTACTGAATCCGTGTAACATGTGGTTTTACTAATCGACACAACGCGCGTTCAAATAAATGCTTAGAAATAATATTTAAAATTAATAAAATAAAAATATCGAAATTTTATCATTTTATTAAGGAAACAAAATTCTGAAAAATATAGTATTTCAAATTCTACCTATTACCTTGTACCTCACGAACGCCGCTGGCGCTACTTTGTAGAAGAAAAACGTTAGAAAGCTTCTTTTGACCTATCTTAAGAGAAAAGCGCACGTCTCAAGTGTATTTTCAAGAGCATCGCTAGACTTTACGTAGACACGTAGTAATTACCTTCTGGTACCTTTTACACAATTTTTGTCTGATAATATACATCGTTAATCGTATACAAGTCACGGCATATCGAGTCTAGATCCACAAGTTATCGATCCGTTTATAATGACATGGGAAGCACGTAATTGTTGGTTATTATAAATTTATGATAAACCTCATAGGCCAAGGCCGTGGGTGTCAATTTGCATGGGAGTTAATGAAAGAGTAATGAATCAAGTTAATCAACATCCTTCTACAAGTTAAAGTCTCTCAGTTGTTGAAAACCTTGCCGTGGTGTCGACTATGGTGATGGTAATTGTGGTTAAGTTCTTGATAATGAGGATGATGGTTTGTTATAATTAGGAACCGAGGTAATGAACAAGACCAGTAAGGCCGTACTATCGTATTCTATAGTATACCTAATGATTAGACTACCTTTGGAATCATTATCTATTTCTATTATAAATGATTAAACACAAAATTAATGTATTTTTCATGCTACCTATCGAGTCAAAATTGTTTGTGCTGATACCCAATTCTCAATTGCTAATTTCAGTAATGTATTTGTAATTAGTTCCTGCTATTGATTAAAAGTCAAGTTTGCTTTGTTGAATCAGTGCTGAGAGGACGCTCTCGTTAGAGTATAAATTATTGTCTAGTTCTGTTTGCTCAAAAGTTTCCCTTGTACTTGAATAATAAAATCCTAGCTGACAGGATTGAAACGGGTGCAAAACAAAGCCTAGCGTATCTAGCTTGAAACTTGTTTGTTCCAATTCTGATTAACTTCACACTTCTTGATGATTTCTTTCTATTTACATATTGTACCGTGTATTAAACTATGTAGCGAAATTACTGTAGTATTGTTCAATGGTATATTGCTAACCGGTGTTCAAGCGTTGAAAGTTCAATCTCTACAAAGATATATTGGTCACAAATGCAATAACCTTTAATTCCATTGTTCCATAACCTTTAACAACAGTGAACTATTTAGTGCTTTTGTTGCGGTTAACTAAAAGAGAAATAAATTATGTAAAATAGGAATTTTATTTTTTACGAAGAGAAAAAATATATCATTTTCGACTTACCTTAATACCTGTTACCGGAAGAACAACGATAAAGTGATACCATAATACTGTTTCTCTTAAACGTGTCGAAATATAATGCAAGCGTGAAAAAAAAAATATTTCGTTATGAATCCAAATAAAAATTCACAAATGTCACCCACGTCTCAATGGATTCAAAATTCAATGATAAACTTTAACCTCACTCTCGTTCCCTATAACGACATAATGAATTGTAACGTAATTCCAACAAAGGGACATCCGGACTTGAGTTATCGTTTGAAGTGCGTAAACGTCGAGAGCGAACGTGTTTTTCGTGATATATTAATCACGCAGCAGTCGTCAAGCAATACGCGGAATGTCGATGCTTGTGAAAATGTATTTCCAACAGCATGCAAAAGGAGTACGCGTAACCTAATAAGACAGACATTCGACACTCCGGATTTTATGGAATTGAATAAAAAGCCGATACACCGAGTGGACAAGAATAAAGAAGTCAATTCCGATATTGTTACTGAGAAAGGATTAAAGTCAAAATATGAAAACCGTAATCTGCCTTCAGTAAATTGCAGTGACAAGTCTGCAGAGAATACAAGAAGTTTTAGAGGTTATAAGGTAATTGAACATCTTTTGAAAATTTGTCTAACACATTTTTTGTTTAATCTATCATTATTCAATACATCATATATATATATATATATATATTCTATTACGTTTGATTGTATTTATATATATATATATTGCTCTCAGGAGTATCCTCAACCATTGGTGAAGACTACGGAGAATAACGAAACGGTGATCATATCCCTAGTTGATCAGTTACTGATGGACATTTATGGTCTCCCTGGTAGTGAGAAGGGACGCTCGGGAAGCGAATCAACGGCGTCGTCCTTTAGAGCTAAACCTTGCCATCTTTACTTGCAAAGAGCACGTCTCCTGTTGAAAGGTAAGAAAGTAGAAATATGACAAAGCTATATTATTCTATAAGGTAGCCCTTTAAAAATCGAATACGATGAATTGTAATATTTAATTTAAATGAGTCGCGGAGTTTTGGCGCAGCAGGGAAGGAGAAGCAGACTATCGGTTTCATGTTTTTATTTGTATCCCTTTAAAAAATTTTGCCGTGATAATTAAATGCTAAGGTCTCGTTTAGAGTTTACGTCAACTTTTAAATTCTTATTTATGTCTCCCTTGCCACAAAGTCTGAAGAGCGTCGGTCCTTAAAGGGTTAATTACTTCAATTTTTCAGTAATTTTTTCTCGGGGGAGGCAACGGCGTATAAATGTGCAATATTTATAATCATTGTTGCTCTGAAGTGTAGGAGAAAATTGCTTTGGGAACTTTTCTACCGTCTCTGTCTTGAGGATTATACTTTGCAGATAGAAAAAAATGATATACGGGAATAATGCTAGAACAATACGCGCTATTATTACACCTGAGTCATGAGACATCACTGAGCCACTTCTTTGTGGTTTTGTAATTTGTAGCTTTTCAACTTACTGTCTATCCCCTCTTCGTTTCCTATTTCTTTTGCATTTCATTTGTTCGTCTGTCAAGGTTTTCCATTTGAGTCTACACGACAGACGACTGACTTTTCAAGAGAATAGAGTCGCACTCGATCCATTATAGAAATATTTACACAGTTAGATGCAACGTGTGTTGTTCGTATTAGATAGCATATACATATTTACAAATGCCAATAATAAATGGCGCGCACAATGAAAGGTACGCGCTTGTGAGCCTTCGGTACTGGAAGCCTTTGGCATAGCAAAGGATAATATATACGTGTATTTATGTATAGGATTATTCAGGCCAAACGTACCAACTGAAGATAGTATATTTATTTGATTTTTATAGCAGATTGGTTTGATTGATTGATTTTTTATAGAGCCAACTTCGATTGGTCCGTTTGTATCGAATCAGCCTGTATTGTAGTAATTTACACATATATGGATTAGTTTTTGCATAAACCGTGTGCTTCTGTCTGTTAGATTTATTAAAATATACCTTTGTCGTTCTTTTCAATTTATTTGATTCTCCCTCGGCTCTTTATTGACATTGTAAACAATTCTATTGCCGTTCACTGTTGTTCTTAGTTATTTGTATTCTTGTATATCTTCAGAAGGTATGGGTTTACTTCTAATTACAAAATCCAGACTTGGTTTAACTGACTACAACAATTTTGAGTTACTTTTGTTCGTGTTGATCTTATGTTTCTCGAATGCATGAGTAAAGTTGACGTATGTAAATATTTTCTAGTTGAATGTAGACAAAAAATGCTGTTGGGAGAAAACGTGTAGTAAAATGTCTGGAAGGAAAAGGTGAGGGAAAATACAGTCATGGGAAAGAAACTGCGAAGAAAGCCGTTCAAGTGACAGGCGGATGGTTTATATTTTGGTTGAATTTGTAACAAAAGATTATTAAGGAAATCGCGCAACCATTCCTGGGTTAAAGGTAGGCGTAGGAGATATAAGCGTACTGTTGTTCTTAGTTACGATTCTGAAACTATTTGGTTAATTTGTTACATATTTGCTTTGTTATTTATCCATATTCACTTCAATGGCATGAGTGGGTTTAGTTAATAAAAGTTTACTACGAGGATTATTGGTTATTGTGATAGGTTAGGATAGGATGGAGTGGTTGTTGACCGTAATGGGTTACATTAGGTTAGTATAGGTTAGAAAATGGGTAATGAAAAAATAGAAAAATTTTTGAAAGCATTTGGTCATACAATAAAATTGAAAAAAGCTGTGTGGTATTAATAAACGTATTAAAACATATTATGTATACTAAGCATATATTTGTTTCTATTAGATTCTTGAGGCTTTTTTTCACGGTTTTCTTTTTCCGTAGCACCTTTTTCTACACCCGCTTCTGGCAGGTGCAAAGCTTACAGTTATAAAATGTGTATTCTCCTTTAACTGCTATGAACTCTTCTTGTACATATAGAAATTTATAGTATATCCTGGTGGTATATATAGGTATAGTGGGTAGAAAAAATACTGGCACATCCTGTTCTTTGCAATTCTCTTGGCTTCTGTGAAGTAATTTTAAAAAATACGGTATGCAAGTAAGTCTTACTCACTTTATATAAAAAAGTTAAATTTTTACCCAAAGGTTCCAATTCGTTTTTACGAAAATTGAATGGATAATGAAATGAAAGAGTCGTAAGGAAAATTGGTCTTAAGAAGATTTATTGTAGAATTATTAAATATTGGGGTGTCGAGTGCGCACACAAAAAATGTCCACTTAATTATAAAGGAGAACGAATATCCAGTGGATTAGAGCGAAAGGAATGTCGTCAAACTTTTGTTTAATGATACAAATAATGTACACGTAGCATCGTCGTATTTACGAAGAATAATTAAATATGAATTTTTAGGTGAATATTAATGAAAAATTTAACATCTTTAAGTAAATTTTTCGATTTTTTATTAATTCAACAATTTTGTATCACTTGCACTTGTGAGATTCGACGATATAACAATATAATGTTATATCATTTTACTAAATACTTATATATCTATATACAACTGGGAATGTCACTTGAAAAATATCTACCAATGAGTGCAGACGAGACAGTCAGGTGACCTCATTGACTTCGAGAAGAAGTTCTTGCACAAACTTCAAGTATCACCCTTTCTCACTAGACGAAGTACTTGTTTTATCTCCCTCTACAGCAAACCACTTCAATTTGCCCACTTAGCAGTATATATACATACACCTGACTATATGATATTAAAGATGACCTTATGCAACTACGAATATGCTATCCTGTACAGTGATACTGATTTTTCTTCGCGTAACGTGTCTGCACGACCTCATCTGTTTGCCATGAAAGAATAATGTGTGTAACACAATAACAATGACAATGTCGTATCATTAACGTGACAGTAAAATATTTTTCGACCTGTTGTTTTCGTCGCCAGCTGAAACATGGTATGAAAAAAATGATTCATTTTGATGAATAATTTATTATCCTCCCCCTACCACCAAACTTGATTAAGTATTAATAAACGTCCGTTGAAGAATAAGAGAAAGATTGGGACAAAATGTAATTTTTTTTCTTTATAAAATATTTTGATTCTTCGTATCGAAATACTGAGAACACATGGATATTATTCTGAAAGCATATTGTGGTTGCTGCTAAATGTCGGAGAGACGAAGTACGAAAGTATGAAGTATGGTACTGACACTATTGAAGGTATAAAGAAAATATGTTTGTTTTTTACGATCTGTTGTATCTTCGCTTGTTGTACAAATATCGAACAATACTAGGATATTGTTTACTCGTGCTAGAGCGAAATCTTTGTCCCTCCTCGGAAGCACCTTTTTCGAATTATTTTCCTATCGCGCTATTTTATTTATGAAAACCCATGATGCACTTTACCTAGTGCAGAGCAAATATGACGCAAAGCTTCACCTTGGATCGAAAGCTTGGATTATATGTACCGGAGTGGTGTACGTGTCAAAGTGTTTTATTTAGTTTATCGTTCGGACGAAAATAAACTTGAAAATTGTATAAATAAGCTTCTAGTCTGGTATGGTGGAATAATCCTTAGGTTCGGTTATACCTAATGGGTGTGTCTTTGATGTGCATGAAAGAGACTCCATGTAATTTTAAGGGCGACGTGGATGTATTGAATTACATAGAAAGGCTGCTTATAGAGTGCTGGAAATTTGTCTGATACATATTATATATAGTTACATAAGGATTCCTGGAAAGTTGCGTTTTCGTTATATTTACCAAAAGGAGACCGACAGAAATATTTTCCAGGAATACGTTTCAAACTATAAGGCACGAAGGCTCTGAAATTTAGTATTCAAAGGAGTATTGAGCACGTTATAAGCTAAAAATGAAAAATTGCAATTTGCAAGAGTGCCACAAGAAATGCCTATGTTAACGGAGTGCAGACGTTTTGCAAGCTACACTATTGTATTTATATGCCGCTTCGATATGGAATAATTGACAAAACAGGGTGTAGGGTGCAAGCCATTTTGTGACGTGTAACGTAGTAGAATGCAAATTTTGCACGTACCATACGGCCATCTCTTATTAATTATTTTTTATAAAAATGTTGTATCATTAATAGTATAATTTCAAAAAATACGCGTGTACTGCATTACAATGAAAATAATAAATTTCGCGTTATTTATAAATTTCATTATTGAAGATTGAAGATGACCGTTGAAACTTTCCAATACCTTTAAAGAGGAACTCGAGTGCATTGTACATATACCAGATATTTAAGAAATGATGGTACACACGAAAAGCAGGTGATACCTTTGCACAAAATAATAAGATTTTTACAAATAGGTTTTTAAATTAGAGCATCTTTTTTTAAAATAATGACAGTTAAAATTCGTTGCGCGTGCAGCCTATGTAAAATAAAGGGCTCGGTTACTGGCACGTGTGTCATCATCATAGTCGGCTTCCCCCACCACTCGATAAACAGCCAATGGCGAAGCGGCGTCAGATGGCGCGGTGGTATCGTTGCTACCATTGAAAGTTGTATTTTGATTGACGGTATTATTTCTCTCGAAGAATACCTTAACGTTGTTGAGTTTAACGAGAGTGTCCGAGGGCGATTGACTCGCGATAAAGAAAATTCATTTAACAGAGCATCGATTATCGATGCACCAGAAAGATTGAAGGACTCTGGAATTAAAAGAAAATATATATTTTTCTCTTGGTACAGTCAGTTTCTTTTTGTGCTTTTGGGAACTGAAATACATTGCTAATAGATGCACACTTCGCTGCCTTCATAACTTGTTATAAAATATACATATCAATTTCTCTTTGACATAGTACGTTAACGTAAATCCTATTTATCATTTGAATGCAGGTGAAACGGAACTACACATCTTGGTGAGAACTTTACAAGGACACATCAACCATGCCGGAGGATTACTGATACGACAGCTGCGTCGACGAGATTATCTTCTTGCAAAGCGCGACAAGCTATACGACGTCATAACGGCTCATCTTCAGGCGCGCAGTGAGAAAAGAAGTAAGCACAGCAGACTTTCAACTTCGTACTCTGCACTTTATAGTTCCTCTAGCTTGTCTCGATTAAGTGAAAACTCCACGTTACACGAACCACGTGAATTGAAGGTACGCAGATAGTATATTATTGTGTATGCTAATAATTCAACGTTTGTACGTGTATGAAGGTACAGTCTAACGAAATCTATGATTGAAAGTATCGAAGTATAATAAGATTTTTTATTCAAAGTAAAACTACAATTTATTCGATGGACTTGAATAATGCTTAACGTGACGTCATCGATTATACTTTATAGAAGTAATGATACTTTTGAAGAACTGGATATTTGAATTCGGTCAGGGTGAATGTATGTTCAATTATATTTTTTAGGTTATTCGTTGACGCGACCATGTGTACTTATTAATGGCAGTATGATGGTACATTACAATGCTAATCTAATGGGTTGACCATATACTAATATTGACATGGTACAGTACGTGCGAGGGATTACATTAAGTCGTTTGGAAAATATGACGCAAGAGCCATCGAAGAGCTTTTTTTATAGCTTCAAATTGAATTTTGAAATATTCAGTGGCCAATATAACGTACTCTTATGGGAGAATGTCATTTCAAGATAGTATTCAGTATTGTAGTACTTTATTGATATTTCGTATTAAATTATACAGGCCAGTTTTTCATATTATAAAACAAGTAACAAACTGTTAACGCTGTCTTAACCAAATCACTGACATTTTATTTCTTATAAAAACTAATCGATCTCAAAGAATGACAAAGGTGGGTATAGATACTAAACGAAATAGAAATTAAACATTTTGAATCCCATTAAATAGGATGTATTGTCCTATAAGAAAGAAAATTACTTATTATTTATGAAAGTATGGTATTAAAAAAAAACGTCCATTTCAACAAAATACTATTACGCAAGTGCATTAAATTTATATGGTATATTGTCAGGTGTATTTATTGTATATTAAATTTATGTTGTATTGTCAGGAAGGCTTTAGTATCAACATAAACTGGAAAAGGCCATGACGTCACCGTTGCGACAACAGTTTGTACTTCGGCACGGATCGTTGTGCTTTCATTTTATCTTGGTTGCTGGGATGTACATACATATATATGCAAACGTTATGTTTAGGAAATTGCGCGTGGTAATATTCAACGTCGCATTCATATCAATGCGACGACTGAATACGGTCGGGTGTTTGTTGAGGAAAGAAAAAATTTATATTAAAATAAAAGAAAATAAATGTATCTTCAGAATTTTTACACTCGATTATTCGACAATTGCTTTTCTAGTCTAATCGTGGCATTTGAAACGTACGACAGAAATCATTTTGTACGAATATTATATTCATCAATCATTAGTACCTTGGGGGATACATTGGCGGTACATTGAAAAAAAAAAATTTTCTGAGTTGACAATTATAACAATTTTGATTGTATAAAACGACATCAGATTTGAATACTATTCATAATTCTCCATTGGGAAAGGTATTGTTGTCTTTAAAAAGTTTATTATTCTTGTTGATGTAGTGTTTTGAATTTGATTTTGTGACATTTTATTATGTATTAAATGGTTGGTATATATATGGAAGGCACAGGGAAACTATTGGATGCAAGAATAGTACGAAAATGTAATAATGTATAAATATCGTAGAATGTTAAACAAAGGTGAGAAGCAATGCTCATTGTTAATGGGATACGAATACCGTCGACGAATATCGAAGTGCCGCAGGCGATCAAGTGAAATATGCAGAATAAATTTGGAAGGGACATTAAAATTTTACTTTATAATTCGCGCATAATTTACAAGGGAGTTTTCCTACTTCTTAATCATAGAGTGTTATCATCATTGTTATTAAACTTTCCATTCAAATTGAACTGTAAAAATTACATAATTCATAATTGCGACAGAGAACAACGTAGTATACACGTATATTGATATAAATACAAATATACATATAGTGAATTATACAACAAACGACAGAGTAGTCTAAAGTCGAAGTTCACTGACGCGAAAACGAGATGAAAATTTTTGCATTAAGATATTTTTTTTTGTATAAAATATATCTCAGCGATACTCGAGTAATTTGAAAATCCATTTAACAAGTTACTTCCAATTTTCCCTGAAACAGGAAACAGTCAGGAATTTCTAAGAGTTACTTTTACATCCTTTCGAGAAAGTTAATGTTTTCGAGAAAGCCTTAGCCCCATTTCTATTAGCCTTCAACCCAGATCACGTGTCCACGTTATAAAGTAAGGAGAAGAAACTCGTGTTTTGTCCAACATTGGAAATGTTGGGAATCTTTTTCAATTATTATTATATAGGAATTATTCAAAAGTGACGTAGTTGCGTAATACTAAAAATATCCAATACTCAGGAAAGTGTAATTCTTAAGGCGAGTTTGATTGTCAGTGGGATGTTGATCAATATGGTATTGGATATTTGTGAATACTAAGACTCACCAGTGTATACGTACAGGTAGGATGTGCACAGAGCCACTTTAATCTGATTGTGAACGTATAGGAATGGCAGCTTCATCAAAGGAAAGAGGCTTAACGGTTTTCGTTCTCCTTTATATAGCAGATGATAAATATATCAAATCCACTTTCTGCTTCAATTGACTTTTCGCTTTCGCTTCGAAAAATTCCATACGGACGTAATCATTATTTTGTTCAATTTGCAATCGACGCTTTAGACGTTTTAGTAAAGGCTTTGGGTTCGCTCTATGAGAATTTCGATTTGATTCAATTCTTTGAGTGTCTTTATTTGAAATATTACAAGCTTGTCCTACGCGCAAGGGATAGATATGTCATTTTCAATGGGTCTTTGTGACAAGCTTTAAATGCAGGGGGGTTCATGTGTTTCAGATATGAGCGGCGGGAAATACGAATATCTTTATGGAAGCGTGCACAGAGATCATTTGTAGTGCTAGCGTTTATAGTTTCTGAACTTTTCAAAAATGAGATTTAATAGCAGCAACTCTATAATTGTGGGGTTAATGCTGATTTATGTAGAATGGCTGGTTTCTGTGCAATGGAGGTAGACACGGACATTGTATGACCGCAATATTTTCTCATTCTAGCGTCTTGCATTTTCATGGTAACAAGGACATTGTTATCGTATTATTTCCGCTTCTTGGAAACTTTTTTTTTCCATTCTTTTTTCACTGCGAGAAGAAAGAGAAAAAAGTTCACATTTCTCTTGGCTCTAGAAATTGACTTGGCTTCCGTATTGTGTCATATAATTGCCTGGCTGGGTATATGACACTTTTCTTTCACATACTGTCCATAGACATCTTGAGGTAGTCTCTTTGCAAATGAATCTTTAATGAGAAACTTGGTACCTGGTAAACGTACTAAAGATGCAATGAAAATTAGCCGTTGAATTATTTCATCAAAAGAATTTATTTTAATTGCCTTGACATTGCGTTATGCTCATTTCCGTTCTATGTGAAATGCATGGATTTGTAACGACCATACGATAGACTGGCGACGAGAGTCATGTATGAACATGTGAAACGTGGTAAAATCGGGGCCCCCGCATTGCGGATTTAAACCTGCACTAGTTACGTTACTGCTACTGTCGTCGCACCTAAATTAGCTGACGTAGCTAGACTTGCTACGCCGCATCGCCATATTCCGACTCAACGTAAATACCATCACCTGGTAAGAAACTTTAAATGAATATCATCTGGATATCAAGTCGATCGTATTATAGAATTTTCTTCTACGTGAACCTGAACCGTTTAAAGTTCTTGACTCGCCTGACACTGACGTTACGTCATTGTACGGAGAGACTATAAAAAACATTCTGCGACAAAGTCTCAACGGACAAAGACGCCACTGCATTCAGCTTGCAGCTTCGTTCAGTCGGTCTTTCTAGCTCACGAGACTCTTGCGCCAGAGGTCACCTCATTTGTCCTACTAGATTTTATATATATTTAATAAACATTTTTGACTGTTCGACAGAAGTCGTTACTGCTTTCACATAGCAATGGATGACTTTGCTCTCCGTAAAGAGTGTCTAGGTTCACTGATTTTGGAAGCTTTCTCAAACTTCTTTGTGACGTGTTTATACGTTGGCTTGGTAGCCGGCATTTCCTTTGCAATAGGCACGTGGCAATAGGATGATAAAGTGAGTGTCGTACGCGGCAGTGCAGTGATCAATAATTACGCTCTGCCGCGTCTACAAGGGCCAATACGCATGCTCCATCTGTACTAGTTGTAACTGATACTTCGTGACGAAGCGTCGTTCAAGTTTTAATTGCTGTGAGCCAAAGTGATGTATGAAACTTTACTTTCACGGTTTTCAGTATTTATCATCGAGCACGAATATTCCTTCTTAATCAGGTCGAAGTGCGAAGCTGAGGATCGAAGTTACCCCGCACT
Source organism: Syrista parreyssii (assembly GCA_030142615.1). NCBI lineage: Eukaryota > Metazoa > Arthropoda > Insecta > Hymenoptera > Cephidae > Syrista > Syrista parreyssii. Next base: position 410,119 of record JARQTG010000135.1, on the reverse strand, counting down.
CTATCGGCGCATTCGCTAAGTTGGCTGTGTGCCTAATTCGCTCCAGCAATCTCTTTTTTTATTTTACACAAGGATAACACGATGTATCTGCATTTTATTTTTAGCCTCCATAGGATTTCGTGCTACGACCATTATTATAATTGTGGTAAATGTACTAAAAATATAAAAGGTGAATTTATGTTTTCACAAAACATACCTATACGTCATGTAAAATACAATAGACCTATGAGAGAAGCTTTTTAAGGCTCAGCAAAATGTTTTATTTGTCAAAATATTTCTTTGTCTAGGCGTCTTAGACCTTTTATTTGAATTTCAGATGCGTTATTGTGATTCTGTAGACTTATTCTTCAGTGAACTCGTGTTGATCTTGTTTCGTCGTCGGCATTTAAAATATTATTTCTTATACAGAATTCGTGGAGTAAAGATGTGTTATATTGATCGTCTACGAGTAAAAGATATTATAGAAGGTTTCTCTTTCCATAAGATCGTATATACTATAGAAAATTGTGTGTTATAAATGACATCAATGCCTTGCATGCTATAGCAGTCCACGCCGTTTTCAGTGTTAATCGGAGTTGTTTAAGATGTGGAGTTGAAAAACTGTCAACAAATTTAACATCATTGCTATAGCAATCAGTGTGCATTCATTTAAGACATCTAAATGCTCATTAAGATCGCACTAGTTGGTATATTAGCAGTATATTATTTTTAGACAAATTATGTGTGAAATGACTGGTATTAATATATGTCAAAAAATATTCGTTGTTAATCCATATGGTGGTGAAATTTAACGTCATAGTGATTTTCGTACCAGAGTAGTGGAATTTTTAATGGATTAAATTTTCTACATTTGGTATAATAAATATACCTGTATCCACATTGACCTATATCTCAATGCTCAGTGCTATTATTAACACTACATTTTGGGATTATACATATCTTGTGAATCAACCGCCGATTTCTTATACAGTCAAAAAGTTCCCTAGTCCTGTCATTTTACTTGTGTATCGGCTATAGCTGATAGAAAGTCTGTGTGTATCTGATCGTGAGTAATGGCATGCGTAACAAGGGGTAATATTGTTTTATTGTATTTAGAGTGAAATGTTTTTATTTACTCATTTGCTGTTAACGTAACCTTTGAAGTTTCGCAATCAGCAACGACTGTCTAGGGAATTCGGTGCTAAATTGTCTACTTAAATCTGATGTCTTTTATTAGCTTGAATTCGTGCAATTGAAATTATTCGTTATACATATTTTTAAACGCTACTAATAAGTAGTAGCTCAATCGAATTCTTAATGGCAAGATGTCATGTGTAAGAGACTGAATAATTATTTGAAATTGACTGAAAATCAGTGATTTAAAAAGGTCAAGTACAAAACTTTTTTGTAACGTGCTAATAACTCAAGGTAGTGACTTTAAAATATTTATGCGTTAAATGATTTTATAATTGTGTACATACAACACTTATTGAATTTAACATGGTGAAAGTTAAAGGAAGTTGAAATATGTTAATTTCCATTTGATGCACGCACTGTAAAACAAATGTCAAATTTTTGATATAAAAAATATTCGTAATGCAAGACACAAATTCGTATAATACAATGAAATTCGGTTCACAAATTAAAAAGATCATAAAGACAGTACAGTATAGTTAAGAGACTCAGTGGAGTCTCACACCATTCAATTTAGCCTTGAAACCGTTCATGCTCGTAAGAAACTCATCATAAACGAATATAAAAAGTTTATTCTTCTATGACAAACTGTTTAACGAAATGTCAAATTATTCAACGCGATAACCGTATCCGAAAAGTATTAAGCTTAGCTAGAACGCACGTGTGCAATGTTGAGAGTAAAATATTTTAGAACTCTGATTCAAGATCCACTTGACAATCGCAAAGACCTCACAAATCTCACAGAAAATTCCATCTTAATCCGTATTGTTACCTCTCAAACATTTCCCAAAGATTCTTTTCCACCCAGCATCCTGGTCACGAAACGGATCAGGTCACATTTCCATAGATAAAAAATTTCAAAGTAAAATGGCCCGACTAAAAAAATCTACAATGACAGGAGTGATCCTCAAGAGTTCAAATACGAAGACGCGCGTGCACACAAACGGAAGATGGCGCTGTAGCCAATAATTATGAGGTCGATGATAATGATAATAATGAGATTCTTCGACAGTCTCTTTCTAAATGACCTACAAAAGACGCGTCGATAAGTTCGTCGATCCGTGAAAGAGAAGACGATTTTCATTGTATACGTGGATTAAAGACGCCTACTGCGATGCCTCGAGTCGATAAGACTTCCGTGTCGCATCCGTGTCTATACCGTCGCCATACGATCCGGCCTCGCTCACTCGATATCTTGTGAAGCAAGCTGTAGTCTAATGTAGTCTGAGAGGGTGGAAAGTGGCGCTGCTTGCGCATGCTCCAACGGCATTTCCCCTCGTGACGCGAGGAACGCGGATTTTCAGGGATGACTTCAGTGCCTGCGTTCAGGCTGCGCGAGAATACGAGTCCTGTCGATGTACTCGGCACGAGGATCATGAGCGCGCGTACATGCGTTATCCTAGCCAGCTGATTGTGTCGAGACATTTATGATGCTTCGACGCATACGTATCGTTTGGTCAGGAATGGTTTATCAATTATGTGAACGGAAAATAGCTCACATGTGAAACGGTTCTTGTGCTCGGGTTCCATACTAGTTTGTGTTACATTTACGAAAATAACAAGTGAATCGAATTTAATGATTGTCTGACATTGTGCGATCCAGCTGCTTTCATATTCTACCAATTGATCACGATTCTTCTTCTGTGGTTTGATTTTACGTGATACAGAATTACGTTGAATTGTGTACGATAAGGGACGTCACATTTTTCGAGACATCGTGATTTTCACTGATCTAACCGCTGGCAACGCCTCGATTACGATATGCTATGGATAGTCGAGGTATGATTGGTGAATTTATCGTTTTTCTTGGTTTATTTGTTGTTTATAGAAGTTGAAATGTTTATTCACACGTGTATTTTTATACAGCTGTAGTTTGATTACTTCTACTTGTGTAGCATCAACGAGTATCGATTTCATGTGTTTACCGTCTTCGGTCGTTGTGCTATATTTACTTGAGAATTTAGAGGGATTTTGGTAGTATGTGTCATTATTTACATGTACCTCATTCATCCGTAAGTTTTTGCGCAACACGGCAGTCATATTTGTAATTTGATTGCACGCTGTCCCCATACATACTTACCCTGTTTAGCTTGTACCTTCGTGATACTTGTTTTAATTGTCGTAAAACATGGATTCATTATTTTTAAATGAAATATTTTTCATCCAACACGTCACACTTATTTTTATCATCGCATCAATACACAGTTTAATTTCATTTACGACGCTCATTGAAATTTGAAAAAAGAAAATATCCCTAGATTCACTTTTTCGACCTGGACTAAACACTCACTAGTAAATGAACACCTTAAGAAACGTCTTCAGTGAATGTAAGGCCGCTGTTAAAATCACTATATATAGTTATATAATTCACGTGAACGCGTCCATTTACTCAGGCCTGTCCAGTCACTGGCGAAGTCACCGTATTAGACAAACTAACTGTGAAGAATAGTCTCGTAGCAAATCTTTATTTCGCTCTAATTAAAATTAATAGCTCGTTCTTTAAATTACGCAACAGAAATATATCACGTACGCAGTTTACCTTGTCCACTCGTCATCTTATATCATGAGGGATACGGTCGTTATTATAGTTTTCCCTTAGCTACATCATGCTCGTCTAATTAATAAATCCAAATGGCTTCTGCTGACTGAATTGATACGGTCTAAGGATTTCATTCAATTGTATAATACGAGATGATGGAATAATTATTATGGTTTCACGTATCACCGTAATAATGTTTATTATTGACATTTGCCTGTAGAACGTTAACTAAATTTACTATATGCCCTTAATTAACGTGGTATGCGTTATCCAGTGAATATATCCAGGTATTGCTAATAAGTGTATACTCGATATACGTTCTATTGTGACGTATATAGATACGAGAAAATGTTGAACGATGACGTTTATTTTATCATTTTTTCCTATGATACGCATAATTCGTCTCTTGTTTTTTACACGATGGCCTGATTGAGCTAAATTGACATTTTGTTATCTATAACTTTCAAATGCGATACGAGTTGTGTAAGTATAGGTTCTTAACAGGATCGATATTTTGAAAGCTAATTAACCTGGTATTTCCATCGGATTGTCGATATCTTCTTATTTCCTTTTCATGTGCAAGAGCGAGTCACCTAGATCCTATGACACTTAAAGGTTACTATGTGCAATGGCTCGACTGCGGGAAGTAGTTGGATATTTATGTCGAGAACTTCAATGTTATCTTAGAGGCTTCAGTGTACGAGACTGCACACTGATATTGATATTTCGTGAAATATATTTTTTTAACAATTCTAAGGTGAATGTCTCGTTTAATTTTTATTTGAAATTTAATTCGTAATCAGTGAAGAATGAAATTAAAATACATAAGAGGTAACTTCGTGAATTGTTTAAACTGAAATTCTTAATAAGGAATAGGTTTGATCTTCTAGCCTTGATGTTTCTTTGTCATTTAACCAAAATTTTAATCTGTTATTTCAGGTTTGCATACCTATAGCTCTATGTGTAAAGTTATTAGAACTTTGAACTTTGGCATTTTCGATCTTACAGTACGCTGTTCAAACTCAATTTTGCAGTTAAATCTGAACCGTGTATGAGAATGTAATATGTACTTTCATTCAGAATATAGGACTTTCTATGTATGTATGAGATTCGTGATGTGTGTTGACTTATAACTTTTCTACACTTTATACTTCTATGATTAAATTCGAAATTTAATTAAAGCAGGAAAACCCAAAGTTAACAGTTGTTGGGACAGTAGTTACGTACATGGAGAAAAATGAGGTAACAGTTTTGGGAACATAAAGCTTGAAATCCGAGTATCGAATCTTCGAATTGTATGGCAGTGGGAAGATACGTGAAGATTATGGCAATAATTTACATACTTTTTGTATTTGTCGACATATTTTTTGGCAATCATTTACGTTCGAGTATGAATTCATCTGACCAATAATTGAAACGATCATCATTGAATATGCGAAAGGTTCAGCTGTTATTCCGCTTAAAAAAGTATTACTCGTAGCATAAAATTGGTATCGTACTTTGTTGGCAAAAGCTTATTACAGGTTGGCGTTGCATATATTTCACAATGTACAAACTTTAATAAGCGATCACTCACATCTGTTGCATGAACTTGCAATTTGCAAGTTTCGATGCAGTTATTATTAATTCTATACGTACAATAATACAATGTACGTGAATTTCGTGATGAAATTTGAAGTAAATCACAGAAACGTCATTACAGGAATGATTGTCATTAAAGTTTTACATGTAAAAACGAAACAATTCATCAGTAGCCTGAATGCTCGTGCATACAAAATTTATCATATAACAATCATAAATATCTATCATAAATATCTGTGCACGTGCATAAAGAATAGTAACAGTTTTGGTTTGAATTCTCTATAATTTAAATCAAAGCATACGAAGTACTTTTTGTTTTCACGTCAATTCTTTCTTATAAAACACGATTAATCCGATTGTTACTTTACGTTTAGAAAATGTGTACAATGCAGCAAGAAGAATTGTTTGGCAACTGGAACAACAGTTTGAACATTACTTATATCTCAGAACCGTGTTAGTTATGACTCTAATAGCGAAGATGTCGCGGCAGTCAATATCGTTCGTGATGATTTTCCGTGCGTGATACAATCGGTGAACAAACATGAGACACGAAAACGGTTAGAGGTTAGGTACTAACGAAGTACCTTATTACGGACGAGGTGATGAAAATGAAGACGAAGAAGAAAGGGTGGAGAATCTAAGCAGAGGATGAGCGGATTCTTCAATTCCTTGAAGAGCCTCGCGTCAGGAGCCGCGAATGCTGCATCCAAGTATCAGGAACAGGAAGGTAAAAATTCTAACCCAGACATGGTTTACGCGTGGGAAGCTAAACTTTTGCTTTCATAGAACTTTGAAGATTTTAACGAAAATTTGTATAGATATTTGTTCAATGACGACTCTGTGGTTTAGCATGATTATTATTGCTAGTTAAAAATTTCTCATCTCTCGTTTCATGATTTTTATATTATACTTGCACTGCGTTACTGCAATATTTTTATTGTACGCATACTTGGTTTCACTGTTTGAGGTAAATTGCGTTGTTCGGCTCGGGATGAACTGTTAAGTGTTTGCTGGGAATATTTTCATAAGCGCTAATACGTCATAGCCTCGTACCTTTTCACATTACTTGTAATTTACGACAGTGCTTTGTTTTTGGTTTTCATCTTGTTTCGAACTTTATCGTTACCAAAGAGTACCGTTTATTGACATATGTATACCTATTTGCGTTTATGGGGAAGGTTAATTCCCGTCGTTAAGAATTTTATTTCTAGTTCATGTGCCCTGATTGCTACGCTTCGACTTGGACCTTAGTTTCCTTAATGCAACGAAAGTTCGCTTGTGTTTAATGTCGATACTAAATACGTTTTATACCCTGGACATCGATAAATCCTTGTGTATTATCTTGAATCTGACATTTGTGAGAGGCTCGTATTACGTTCGTCCATTTGCATTTATATTTGTCAATAATTGCTTATCGTTTGTATATAAAATATCGCTTATAAAGGTTCTATGCGAAATCTAATAATGAATATTGGACCTTCTGTTGATGTCGGCGAATAGGCTTATAGAATTAAAGGACTTGCCTTTGGTCCACATAGTATTCCATTATTCATCCATCGAATGGCTTCATAGGCAGATATTTGCAATTTGTACCTTGGGTAATGGAAGGGAACATTTACGTGACTACATCTTGTAGCTCCATCACCGTTATACAGTATTTCAACGTGTATAATTGTATACATAATTATAAGTATTTTAGAACGGGTAACCGGTTAGTTTTTATATTCAATGTTGGTTCTTTTTTATTAAGAATTTTTTATTCTCGCGTCTGAGGCTTTCTGCTTCGTAATTTGAATTATTTAATACTCTTCGAGCTATTGCTTGGCTCTTAGAACCTTCTGGGCATAAGATTCTTAAATAGCTGCTTATACGAATTAAGTTTCCATTACTTGTCACTCAGATAAGTATACGAGCTAATGGTAACATTTGACAGTCATTGATGTTCAATTTAGTTTATATATCGTCGTACCATAAATGGTTTTCGTTCAGATTGTATTGCCATGGACGGTGATGATCGTTGACTTTATTAATTAAATTTTTACAATTATTGTCAAATCTATATAAAAAATGTATCACTTATTAAATATAATTATATTTATAATTTGTAAAATATCTTCACAATTTTTTTTTTCGGAAATCAATTTTGACACGTAGGGACGGTCGTTTATCAATTTTATATGTTTGTATTATTTAGCCAATGAAATCAATGGACTTTTGAAAAAATTGTCATAAGATTGGTATAACATACAATTGCATGTGAAATTGATGCGGAATAATTAGTAATGATTTTGTGAATTAATTGATTTATGCCATGCTTGGAAAATCAATAATAATTTGTACCACCCGCATTGCCGTAGGATGCAACTTAAAATATTTCAATTAACAATATACACATATATTGATTAAGCTAAAATATATAGCGTTGGCTATGGGAAACGCTTTATCAAACATTTTGTGGAGATCATGATTTACTTTCCAGCTTCTAATAAATACTCATTCGGTTTATTTTGTGTTTAGAAGGATATACTATTTTCATACGATATTAAATTAATTTCTATCCTGTAATAATGAATAAATAATAAAGCGACCACGAGGGCTTGCATTGTATTATTATTCTACGTGGTGATAAAATTACGACGTTAATTGAATACGTCACCAGCCATTTAATAAAAGCTCATTGGCTTCTTGTGAAATATTAATATAAATTTAAAAAATGAGAATTTAATTAATTTTCAGACCTCGTATTTTAACACAATGAAATCAGTACTGGAAATTGGTATTAAGCGATCTGCTGTGATAAGTTAACCTTTGACTTATTTGTACAATTAAATTAATACAGCGAATGTATGATTGCGTAATAAATCATAGGTCGGTAATAACGATTTCTACTGATGCCAAATATTTCTATTCGCAATGCACACGTGTGCGCCAAAATCCGACAGACCTTGGTAATACCGTGAAAAAGTTTGTATCTCAAAATTATAAGATCGTACGAAAAGCCAAATTTCATCTCGTTTTAGTCATTTTAAATGCTGTAATGCCGCAGAGTAGATATACCATATGGAGGCGACAGGGGACTCCAGTCTGGGTTCGACCATAAGATTTATTCTGTTGGTAGTCCGTAGCGCAAGCCGTTGAATTAATTATAATTCAACTCTAGTATATAGTTATGTGTATAGCGACAATATCGTGGAAGATCGTAAATCATTGTGATATTTTGTACATTAAAAATCTATTTCTCGATTTTATTATCATTATTTGCTGAGATATAAAGATATTTTATTGATATAAACTTGGAAGATTCATTGATCGCTATGATTTTTCATTCAAAAATGATTTTCTATATATGGTGATTTCTAATTTTCAGATGAAGATACCAGGATGAAGTTTAGCGTGGTCCCTCAGCCAGGAGAGAGTGGTTTCACGCAATGGCTAGATGCCATGAAAATGGTGGCTCGACTTCCGGGTGGCATACCGCCAGAATTCCGAAAAAGGGTAAGTCATTTCAAGAGGGTGATGGACGATGGTACAATTTTGAGAAAAACCGCGTCTGTCACGCGGAGCGTGAATAACAGTGTTGGTTTCGTACGGCTATTTCTTTCTTACTTTACTCTTGCACTCTTATTTAGAAAACCTGGAGAACAAAATAACGGGGCATGTGCGATCTAAGCAATTGAAGGAAGATTTTACGATTGCTTAGACATTGGATTTGGCTAATAATTTGGCCAATGTACTATTGAACTGCCCCAGGATGCGCATCGTGAAATCTCACGGTGCTATATATGTAGCTATGTTAATAATGTCAAAGTCGCATGAATTTGCAGGCCTTACTGACTTACATAACCGTGGTGTCATTCCCAGTATTTCCACTACAAAGTAAAGGAAAGTAATTGTATTTTTTTTACAGTTATGGCTGATACTGGCGGAACGCCACCTGGAGCAACGTGGAGTGGATTGGAGACAGGCTGAAAAGGTCTGCTTTAACGAGTGGAGTAATCCTGACGACGAGGAACTTGGCATACAGATCGTAAAGGTCGGTAAATTGTATCGGACTTTTTTATTTGACCGGATACGACACTAAAATGTTTTACAGTTCTTCAAGATACTGTCGAATTTAAAGATATTACTTGAAATTAGTTTTCTGCATTCTTATCAGGGTATTTGTATATCTTATTATTTACCTATTAGGTGGGATCTTGGAATTTTCATATATGGCATGACGTAGCTCGAAATTTCCAACCGAGGACCTAGGTTTGTTAAGCTATGAATCTTTTGTAGCGAACAATGGTAATGAAGGGATTGGAAAAGTTAATCGAACGATCGAGGCGATCGATAAAAATGTATTCATTCACGTTGTTTTGTGACGAAACATCCGGCCTCAAAGTGTTTCATTAATTTTAATACCGCGCTTCAATCTTGGTTGACTTTGCATATCCAAGGAATTACGCAGAATCAGATATCGATTATATAGGTCCTCCTGTTCTTAGTACCCGTGGAAGCCTTCCAATAATTCCATTACCTTTGTGCACACTTGGTTCGCCATTCTTGGCCTTCTCGGTAACTTTTCCATAAACGGATACGGCAATTTCTCCATAGTCAGGTATGCGCGTTTTAGTCTTCACCCTTCTATTTCCACTTAGGCTTCTTAAGTTTCTGGGTACTTTCAATAATTTCCTTGTTTGATACTTGCAAGCTTGTTTTCAAATCGACATAACTCTACAGTATAAGATGCACTGGTCCTGATATATAAATTATATATGCAAGATTCGATTTTATGCTTTCTTGAAAATGGACAATTATTTATCTATAACGGAGGACTCTTCAGAACTTTGATAGTACGAGATAGAACAATAAACTCGTTAGCACAGCTTCAATTAATACAATGGAGAAATTAGTTTGTAAATCCATAACACACAAAAGTTCTGAGAACGTTCGTGGGACACCTATGGGACGTTTCTGGAACTTTTGGATAATGTCTAAATTGGAAAAATGAATAAAATTGACACTAAAAAAATTAGAAATTAAAACAATGCTTTTTGTGCAGGATCTACATAGGACTGGCTGCAGTCTATTTTGCGGCGCTGCTGGCAGGGATAATCAGGCTGTGTTACGTCGAGTACTTCTTGGCTTCGCTCGTTGGAATAAATCCGTGGGTTACTGCCAAGGCCTAAACGTCCTGGCTGCCCTGGTTCTGCAAGTAATGGATCGTGCGGAATCATCCGCCGTTAAAGTAATGATCTACCTGATAGAGGGCGTCTTACCTGAGGGTTACTTTGCTGACAATTTACGTGGCCTCTCTGTGGACATGGCAGTATTTCGTGATCTTCTTCGTATGAAGTTGCCAAAGTTATCACGACACCTGGAAGCTCTGCAGAGTGAAACAAAGGATAAGGCAACTGGTATATAAGATAAATCCTTTTTATGATATCAAGCAATAGTGCTAATCCTTCAGGTTATATATATTTTTTTACTCTTCAATATATTTTCTGTATCACTATATACGATATTATATATTGCACTTATAACGAAAATCTCACGTCGGTAATATATTTCTACAAGCATCTCTCCAATTAATTACCAACTCCCATAAGGTTATCTCGTACTGTAGTATAGCTAGTACCTTTTTAAATTCATCCGGGTGTAACGACTACTTGAACACGCAGGGTATCCGGGTGTTTCATGAGTGGGTGCGATCGTGCAATTCATTTTATTCGCTCATCTTTACAACGAGGGTGCTTGGTGTAATTGTATCTTTTCCCTAGGTAGCAGCTACGAGCCACCTTTGACGAACGTGTTCACAATGCAATGGTTTCTCACCCTTTTCTGCCACTGTTTACCCCAGGAGGCAGTACTTCGAGTTTGGGACTTGATATTTCTGGAAGGAGACGAAGTCTTGCTGAGAACTGCTCTCGCCATTTGGGAAGGACTGGCCGAGTATGTAATTTCGATCTGAAAATTATCTGCTATTATTGATCATGTTTCTAATGACTATTTTTTATTTGTAGCCGGATCATGACCGTCACTTCCGCTGATGAATTTTACAGCATCATGGGCGTTCTTACGAGAGAGATGCTTGAATTTACTGATACGAATAATCTCGTAAAGGTAGGATTTGGTGTCAGTTGTGTTTTAACGTTCTCAAGGTATGATATGAGATATATCTTGAAATAGAAGAAAATAAGAGATGAATGCCTTTCAAGTCGTTCGCTATTAGACGAAGCTTTTTCGCTGAGGAAAATATAGTTTCTTTTTCTGCATTTTATAGCGAGTTTTTCTTTTCTTTTATATACTTATTTATCGAATGGTATATCGAGATATATTGATTGTATTTACTAGTATGATAATATGAAGTATATGTTACATTTAAGGAATGAACAGTGTACGGAAATTTTAATCTGTCAAAATTTACGATACAGTACAGTTTTTATTATCTGTCAATTGTTTTTTTTTTCGTGTTACATTGTTAATATTTATTCAATGATTCTAGGCTATCGTTAGTACGGGACCGTTGTCAGGAGTGACTAACCTCAGGGAAAAACATCGATATAATATTACACCGTGGGCACGAAGGTTGAGCGATGATGATGAAACTGATACGGACGAGGATGAAAGATTAGCAGTGGCTGCAGCCATGTTTGGCCTGCAACGAGTAAAAAAAGGTATATATTTTTATTGATATATTTTTGACACACTTCAATGACAGTTCTAAACGTTTAAATTTATTGAATTTGTTCATTTAAAGCAAAGTAATAACAGAGTTTGCTTGATTGCTTGTCAATATTTGGTTTTTAAATAGTATCAATAAATGAATCTATAGCGTGTTATTTAGTAGATAAGTCTGCATGGCTGGCAATTTAAAGGCCGAATCTAATAAATTTAATAAATACCTGCGCTTCTTCATTGCGTATTTATTAATTCGTGAGTAGGCATACGGATTGTATGAGACACCCCAATTCAATGCATTTTAAACGACTGATGAAATCGAACAATCATTCTCATTCTCTGTTCCGTGTAATACGTACACAGAAAATATTAGTTATGGAATAGTTTTACAGTAGCTTCTCTTTCCTGCCACAGTGAAGAGTTAAAAATAGATTCATACAATACAAATCATTTTTTAAAATTATTGGTAAATTACAAATTTAATATTATACTAGAATAGAATCCACGCATAAAATGTTTCTGTTTCTATGTTTCACAAGTTTCTATGAAAGTAATTTTTATTACATTGTAGATCGTGCTCCGTCATCCATAGGATCGTTACAAGCGGTCGCAACTTCCGGAGGTGATAGAGAAAGATTAGCACTGGACATCAGTACACTGAAGCAACAATATGCAAAGCTTCGGGAACGTCAACGTCAAGCGCATATAATACTTTCCGGTAATAGCACTTATGAAGGTTTTGCCAATGAGAACAAAATCATTGAAAAGAACTTTACAGTCGTTTCTTCAGAACAGAGTCATATATAAAAACCCAGTTTAAGTGAAATTAAAACAAACATTAATGACACTTTCTAATAGCTGCCTGTGCGAGACAGTCCATGGTGCCTACACCGACATCCCAAGCAATGAATCATCTTCTGGTAGGAAAGAGTGCCCTGGTCAGTGGTAAAAATCGTCAACTGGGTCCTCCACCTGGTGCAATACCTCCGAAGCCAAAGCAAATGAACACCCTTAATAGTCCAAGAAGTCAGAATCGCAAAGACAAGCAGGGCGTGACATTGCACTGGAAAGACACAAAGAAGCGGAAAGAGAGCAAGGACGAACCATCGGGTAGGAACATGTCATTTTATCATCAGAGGTATTTAGTGAATGCTGCATTTCCTGAATGTCAAACGATGTACAATGCGCGTAAGCGAATCATTCTTAGGTGCTTTAGAAAAATTTGCCATAAATCTATTGAGGAGCTGAGAATTGACCGTTTCATTGAGACCAATAAAGTCATCAGGGATGTTTTATGAAATTCTTGCGCTTCCGTGTTATCCCTGTGACCCTTACAGTACACGTCTTATCTTATTATCCTTTCGCGTTTCAAGTATATCTTCGTTATTTGTGTTTTAATAATTCTACTATATTATCAGTGGCTTGTAGATATTATGTGTGTAAATAAGTAACCACAGTACTAATAATATTGTCTTGCACTAGAAGTGATTCCTCTGAGATGAAAAACAACATGTTTTTACGAGTCTTGTGGTACTGTAAATACTTATCTTGAATTATAGATTACAGAAGAAACTGTTTATTACGTCCACTTCATTGCACCGTGCTCACACGAATCTTATTGTCAACGTAGTTCAATTAGACTTTTACGATCATTCCGATCATCTTCATCAAATTGTTCATTCATCGCTATAATCTGTAGTGTCGTAACTTGCAAGCAGCTTTAGCTTTCTGAATGCGAAAATAAGATTTTAGTAAATTAGTAACCTATGAATAATAATCGTACTCGTTTTCCTTATATCACAACACAGGACCGGCCATTCAATAGAAATCAGTCTTTCACCTGAACGTAATTAATCTGATTTTCTATAATTTTTAAATAAGTCCACAAAATCTATTGCGTCGTTCTCTATAAAACCATCATCGAAAATATCATTTGTAAGGTACAATCCGTAAGTTGATTTCATGAAGACTTTAGCAATGTCCTTTACCATCGGTAGCTTTCAGTCAACAAAGGATTCCCATAAAATCCATAGCCCCGTTGATAAAGTTGTTACCTTGCCTTCCGCTGGCAATGGCAGTACCGAATCACGTAGTTAGCTCTATCGATGCTCATAGTTTAGTTTCTCGATGGATAAATCTTTGCACCCTCAATTCGACCACCTGTTTAGTACCAACAGGTAGAAGTATTGACGCAGGTGTGGCACACGGGGTCAACATTCGTTTCCGTTCACCTCGTCCACAATTGCGACTGGTAGGGATGCTTCTGTTGTGACGTGTGTGCTTCGAATTTCACGAATATTGCGATTAAATGCACGCGATCGGATTAGCCGCGTGGTTTTCCTTGTTCAATTTTTGTTTGAAGTTGTGCATGTAGTCCAAGTCAAACTATGAGCTAGTTGTTGAATCAGACAGGCATAGCTGAACCATATCCTGGAGTTTATCGATCTGTTTTCATTTCGCAGATGCTGCCGAGGCCAGTACCTCGTTAGCGATATCCCCCGAGGAAATGTACCTGAGCGTGTCATCTCCAAAGCGTGGCAGCATTGATAGTGACAGTGACAGTACGTCGACGGAACTTTGTGATGAGCCTGATAGACTGAGTGATGTTGACAGCGAGGAGCCAACTTCAACGTCTGATTGCTACGTTATGGCAACGGATGACGAGAAGAGTCCTCGTGCTGGAAATTCACCATGTTCGACAAATCCTCTTCCTCGATACCTTACGGAGGATAAGTGTACGGCAAAGATCTTTGAAGATCTAAAGGTTGAGGAGGATACGAAACTTTCTGGATCAGGAGACCACGTTAAAGGCTCGTCAGAAATTAAAGGAAATTCTGTTGCTGAGATTACCGATCGAATTCGAGAATTATCAGTTGATAATGAGGCTAACGCTAGTAGCTTCTATTGCGACAATAAATCTAAAAGTGACGTAACGGTCCATGACTTTCGAAAGGATGAACAGTTTAAAAGTGATTCTGAAAAAATGAAAGAAGCTGCCATGGACATTACCTTTTTAACCTCCAGGTATAGTGAGTCTGAGACGAAGAACAGAGCTGTAAATGAAAATGATAAGCTGTTAGGGATATTGGATAAATACGAGTTTTTAAATGTAACCGATAGTGTGAATGAACCTAACGTCGGAGCTACGATAGAGGATAGTAAAGTTCCGTTTTCAGGTGCATTTCTGGGTAAAGATGAAAGTATAGTTTCTGATATTAAGTTGAAAGACCCTCAAACGGTTGACGTTGGTTCCTTTAACGATCGGAATTCTAATCGATTTGATGCTGCAAGAAATATCGAATATGATAAGAGCTCTGAAACATTTTTTGAAACTACGAACCTCTCGGCCAATTCGGATTTTGATAAGAAGGTTGTATCAAATTCACAAGTCCAACGTTTTGACAGCTTGCTAGATTACAATACTAGTATAATCGCATCGAAAGATTCGAGCACTACAAATTCCTTCATAAAGGATAAACTCGACTCCGCACCCATAAAATTACCGCTTTATTCTAAATCGTACGTTGTTGGACATCTTCCAATTTCTCCGATAACCGTAGATCAAAAGCTTAATAAACTGACGGATGTTATGCAGCCTGCAGATGATTTCGCTTTAACAAATATTAGAGAAGAATTATCAAGTAATGTGCTAGAGGGCAGTAGTATCTTTAACATAAAAAATGACAGTACATCTTTCATTACAAGCAGTAAGCTTTCCAATCCATCTGGAAAATCATATT
This sequence comes from Syrista parreyssii, assembly GCA_030142615.1. Lineage (NCBI taxonomy): Eukaryota > Metazoa > Arthropoda > Insecta > Hymenoptera > Cephidae > Syrista > Syrista parreyssii. The sequence goes on along the minus strand of JARQTG010000135.1, from coordinate 394,423 downwards.
ACGATAGAAAACATAGTCCTAAAACACCAGAAAGTGGTAAGTCCTACAGTTCAGGGGAAACAATGGGTCCTGATTCAAAAACCTCAAGTCTCGCAGCAAGTCCCAGAACGCCACATAAATCAGAATCTCGTGAATTTCGAATCGAAAAGTCTGGCTGCTCTTCAGTGAGTTCCGAGTCGAAGACATTGACTCATTATTCGATCGAGTCCGACGATACGAGTATTCGTGTCCGATTGGAGCCAAAGAAGGGTTCCCTGGAAAAGTCAAGTCCATCAACACCGATGAGTAGTGACTCATTGAAGAACAAATCAGAAGTGAGTTCCAAGTTCGTAGTGAGCAGCTCAAGTGACTCATGCAGTCCTGAAAGAAAGAAGTCTTCCGAAAGGTCATTCAGTTCTGAACTCCAGTCGCCGATAAGCGCCAATTCCATAAAGTACACGACGAGCTACAAAGGTGCTCAGGATAACTTATCAGACTCCTCTATTGATTTGTGCTCGGCAACTTCACCATTCTATCCGATTGCTCATCCCAATCAGAAGACTCCTTCGCCTTACGGCGTCTCCAAGCAGAAGAACAGTACGGACAGCACAGAAACATCACCAGAGCAGAAATCTACGGGCTCAAAGGATTCTGTGAAATTGTCAAAGCACAGATCAGGAGAAAAGGGCATCGAATCTTCTATGGCCGGTGGGAATGCTGAGAGGATATTCAAGGAGAACGACGATTACCTGAGGACTGGCGAGGGTTCGATGTGCAAAGGGGATTTCGATTCGGTGTTATTGTCGTCTAGACCAAGATTGAAAAGCGACAAGAATGTCGATAGTACCTTTGATCAAGAGTACAGTGAGAGTTATAATCATAAGAGAAGAAAGTTGAGTGAAGAAGAGTCTGAACTTTTGGATAGATTTGCAGAGAAGGATACGGTGTCACAACTGCCGCGCGATACATCAAATATCCGTAGTCTCTTTGGAGACAAAGGAAGAGGAAGAAGCTTCCCTGAAGGCAGCAGACCCGATAGAGAATACGGCTATGGTGGGAAAGAATATTTGAAATCGTTTGAACGTAGTAGCAGTAGCTTAGATAAGAGGTTTGCAGATCTAAAATTGTCCGCATCCGCAGATGAATTCGATACGAGTGTTGCCAAGAAACGTTGCAGTGACATTCTCGAGGACCTGCGACACCTGGAGGCGAAAAATTCAGCAGAAGGGACCGGCGAGACAGGGTTGTTGACCAAGAAAACTAGTTACATTATGGAGGACCTGAAGAGTTTGGAAGCGAGACGTCAGGACACCTTCAGTGATTCTGCTAGCGGATTTTCAAAGGGCCGACTGGCTGACCTCAGTGTAAATATTGTAGACGATGCAAGAACGTCATACGTGGTGCAACCGAAGATCCATATAGATGAGAGTAGCGACAGTATTTTAAAGACTTTGACAAGGAGCAAAGGTGCCAATGAGATTGATGACGATCGCGAATCAAAGCTGGGTGTATGGACGAAAGTAAAGCCTCGCAAGAAGAGCGACAATGGTCGTAGAAGCAGTGACAGAGCCTTAAAGATAATACAGGAGAACTCGGCGATCCTTCACAAAATTCTGACCTGCCAGGCGAAAAAGCGTTTACCAGATCTCGAGGAGATATCCAAAGAGATAACGATCAGTCCGATAAATGAGGAAATATCGAAGATATTCAGTCCGATCCTTGAGAAGATTGGGCTTAACGAGCACGAGATAAATGAAGAATTAGCGCGAATAAATTTCAAAGACTTTGATCAAATGACAGTGACAAGTGGCTCGGAATTTGATGCGAAGATCAACGACGAGTTATCGAAACTATCCCTTATAGATGATACCGAAGAAATTGATCATCTAGTTGTGGACGAGATACTTTCCCGAGATTATTTAGATACGAGGGAGGCTCTGATCGATCGTCAGATAAACGAAGAACTGTCGAAATTACTTGCGAATTATGAAGAGTGTTCGCCGGGGACTATTAGTTGTCGGGAAAAAGGCTCATCCAGTCAGAATGCAAGTGAAATAGAAGGGCTGGATCTTTCCAGCATATCGACCAATGTCTTTTCTCATAAGTCATCCAATGATTCGATAGAGACGAAGAGTGAATTAGGATCGGCACAAGAGGCTAACGTTAAAACGGACAAATTTTATCAGTACACGGAAAATGCATTACCATACACACCAACGAAATATAACTTACGGGATATTTCATCAAAAAGCGATATCGACATTTACCAAGAGTTAGAAAAACTTGACAAAATATCATCCGTTCAAATTGTACCGACCGCATCTACTGTCATATCTCCAAAAGCATTGTCGCCGTCGTATTCAACCGCTTGTCCTCCGTATGCGGATGTTAAATCGTCAGCGTTGGATTATTCGGTTAGATCTGAAAAATCATTCGATTCGTCGCCATTGAAGAGTCCTTATGACAGTTACAAACCATATGATTTCAAATCCAGAATATCACCCAGAAAAACACCGAGCAATCCGTACTCGGTACGTTCCTATGAAAAATCATCGTTTGAAATGGCCGATCAAAAGCCGATTTCTTCGTCGCGAAATTATGACCTACCGTCATCACGATCAATTCTATCGAAGGAAACGTTAGAATTTCGCGTGCGGTATGACGACGAACCGAGCCAACAGATTCACGAGGATGACCTGACCTTAAGGCCTTATCAGACGGATTTGGTGGAGCTTGATAAGGGAGCTTCCTATTACGAGAATAAACCAGTCACGCCCACGAGTTATATTCCTAAGGAGGAATTACCTATAGATTCAGGCGTTTCCATGAAAATGGAGTACGAGAAATATATTTATGATAAATTAGATTTGAATCCTAGGAGCCACGAGACGATTAGATCCAAAGAACTTTTCTACATGAAGACACCGGAATTCGAGAGGCAGTCTTACATGTTTCCGCTGACGGAACACACCGTGGATTATGGAGATTTAAACTCACGAAGACGAGAATCCCATTCTTTGTCGCCGAATCATCAGTTTGCTGAGAGAAAATTAACGTTGCCTATGGATCCACGTATTTCGACGCTATCGCCCAGTCTTGAGGACGTGACGAAACGTCCGATTTCGCATCCAGAATTTCCGGACAAGTTAAATCTTTCAAAATTTACTGATCTACCGTCACAAGAACCAACCAGCAGTAGAAAGTCATCCTTGAGTCTTGGTAACATAGGACATGCCAGTAGAATACCTACACAAGCCTACGACACGTCACCGAGCATGAAAACGCAATTTAGTCCTTTTCCTGTCAGAAACGCTGCTAGAAAACCGAAAGAATTGGGACTCAAATTGGGCCTTTATTCACCTACCAGTTCCGGCGTTGGTCCTTTGAAACGGTCATAGCGTCCTTTACACTTTAACAATAAGATGGATGAGTTTGTCGAATAACGTTTAGCTTTCTTAGCTGATGCGTCGGTTGATACGGTACGTTCGTTTCGTTTCTAACGACAAAAATGAACGTTGCTTATCCTTCCAATTAAAGTAACACGGTTAACTCGTACTTGTATACATACTCGCGTAATAGATTAAATTCGTACACGTTATAATATTTTACGTATACTGTAATGGAACATCTAAACTCTTATTAGGGTTAACAAAGTGGGCCTAAACTATATTACTGAATGCACTCCGCTCATCGATCTGTTGTAATGGTTTCTAATGATGTAATTACATATGTATAAATGAGAATCCTCGCGGTGTCTGCGTGGCGCGAAATTCAAATGTACAAGCTCGTGCGATGCAGATTCTGCGCGTAGGATGCAATCGTGGCTCGATGGCTTGAAAGTGCATAGAATATATCTAAGGCGACGTATAACTATATTTTGGATTATAGGATGAATGACGATAAGATTTTGTCAATGAAAGTGGAACTTGTGGAATGAAATAGTACTTTAAAGATAAGTAATTTGACGGTAATGATCTATGTACCTATCTGTGTATAATATTCGAGGAGAGGCCTATTGTCGTTGATTCCGTATTGCCAAAATTACGTGATACAGACCCTTAATCCAATGGCGTCAATTTATAGCCTCGAGCTGGTTATGACAAACTGCGCAAACTATTGTCTGTGAATAACGATAACGCACTGAAGAATCCTTATCGATTTGACGTTTCGGCGACTCTAGACCCACCCATAGAAATCTCTTTTAGAGGTCACAAATTTCTAGAGAATTTAGAGATAGAAAGTATTTATACAGGTGCTTTAACGGAAGATAGTATAACTAGGATGTATACTTTTGAGGCTAACAATCATCATCATTATGAATTGATTTTTATTGCAACGAGTCTTTGATGTTTCGTTGCAATTATTTCTTTGTTGATCTCAATTACAATGCTAATGTTTTGATTATTTTTCTCATGGCTCAGCAATCTTGTTGTATCTTCTTGGCTATGCGCTTTCAATTTTTCATTAAAATATCTTTCTGCGCTTTCTCCACCCGTATTCGAAGCATTAAGCAAAAGGTAACGATGACTTTTAGGTTCACTTTGTTGAACTATTTTCTGAGCATATTATTGACAATATACGTACACTTACAAGTACCGTGTCGATCACTAATTTTCATCACCGTGATGATATTTGTAATAATCATAAGCTGTGGCGACACGCGGTTGTAGGACGTTCGATACTGTTATGAAGATAACGAGATGGAAAAACATGAAAATGAGTGTCTCTAGTTTTAACGGATATGAGATCTGACAACTCATAAAAGGTTCTGCAGAACTTTTTTGCGCGAGACAAATATATTCTGTTTTCTCGGACGAATAAATGGATATGTAAAATTGTTGAAGGACGCTTAATTCGTGAATTCTCTGTACATACGTAGTTATCGGTGCGAATCACAGCCGACATAAGACTGTATATTTGAAAAGCATAATATTGTAAGAAATTATAAGAAAAAGATACAGAATAAAGATATTGACACGGATAACAATTGTGTAGCCTAATTATTTTTTTATCATTAACACTCCTTTATTCTATTACGAGACCAGCAAAAAACTTTAGTACATTCCTACGATACGGTGTGTGAAAATAATTTTCTTTATATTACTAAGGTATAACATTATTAGGGAAAATGAAAATTACTTATCGTCACACTATAATTGACGTCTATTAAAAAGATGTCTTCTTGAACGTAGATCAAGAAAGATGTGCAAAACAGCTTTTGACACAGGAAATAGATTTTTGAGACACTAATATTATACTCAAGTAGAACGCAATTTTTCAATTTCCTTGAAAAAGTATTGTCAATTCATAAAAGCGGATTTGATTCAATCGATTTTTTACCTTTCATCTTGCTGTATCTATTAATAACTTTCTTACAGATCAGAATCGTCATATAGATAATCATCTTCGTGGTTCCGATTCTCCTGAAGTATTGTCCTTACGTGAGCTGTTCTCTCATGGGAAATAACGTTGAAGAGAAATAACTCGATTGCATCGGTCCGCCTTTCGAAAATCCATACGGTAAATTATGTCGCGTTCACAATATTAAATACAACTAATAAATAGTCAAGCAGATAAAAGCCATGAAATAACGTGCGACCTTGCAAAAGTTATAACTCGCTAGATTAACCTGCACTGATGACCCGAAGAAATTTAATCAAGTTTCACGTCCCAACCTCTTCACATACACCACTTCGCTTACCAGCCTTATTCCCTTCGGCATGTTAAACTAGACAAGAGCCTGCAAAATATATTCAGACGTATCTCTTAAATCCGCCGGTGCATTCTCTGCCGGCGCGTATTTCATTTTGACACGACGTAGTACAGCGGTACACGAAGAACGAAGAAAAATAACAAGTTTTATTGAGAAAACTTAATCTGCACGAATGCCTGCTAGATATTATATCTTTATATACAAAATTTTCCTGAACGTAGAGTAAACATTTTCATAATAAAAATACGATTCTACGAATGGAAATTAAAATGAATATTGAAGATTAAAGTTAGAAAGAGTTAAGTTTTTCCTCATTCAAATCTTGAGCCCTTATTTAGTGTAATTTCAAAACAGTCTATGCTAATTACGAATTAACCCTACCCAGCAGACGCTTCTGTTATTGGATTTGAATAAAAACTAAGGACAGAAGTAGAGTGGGAGGCAATGACAAAGCGCGGAACAGGGATTGGAGGGTTGATAAGATTTTGGGGTTACAAAGAGGCGAGGGAGAAGCCATTTGTGAACTGAAGACGTTTGACCTCGGGTGCTGGATATAGGTATAAAGTTATCTCAAATAATCAAGTAAGAACAGTCCCCGCTACCAAGCGAAAATTTAATCAAAGTTTCGTAGTTAAACGATATATATATAGTATCTATCTATCTATATATATATATTATATATACGTATACACTCGCTTAAAGTGATCTTCAAATCAGTCGTCCTAAGAGAACATGATCTGGCGAGAATGGAGGCGAATAGGACACGCAACTTCTTACCCGTGTTCGAATCTCTTAATCAGTAAATCGCTTTGATTGCTGACGTTAAAGTGTCTGGAAATGGATGAACTTTTGCCTTTAGTAAAAAAGCCATTTCACGGTATACAGGGTGTCTCGAAATTAACAGACGTACTTGGTACGGCATGACTGAGACATGCGATGGTAATGAGAACGATTTTTGCTACATTTAAAAGTACTTGATGTTTAAATAAGATCCAATCGAAGTTCACCAATGAGAGCTTCCTTTTCGTATGGCTCTATTTCTCATTGGCAACGACGAGATTGAAGCCAACCAGAAATGACTTCTAGGTACTAATGGGAGAAATGCACCACATTCTCTGAGAATTATGTTGGAGTAGAATAAAAGCTGCGAAGTCATGTTCTGGAATTTACTGGAAGTCGTTTCAGGTTTTCTTACGGGCAAAACTATCTGGAATAAGCATAGAAATGGTCAAATAATTTAATCTAACCTAAGTTAATAGGCTTCGATATAAAATTTGCGATTGCTGCAAATTTCGATGTAGACAGCTGCAGGAATCATGCTCTTTCGGTTCAGCGGTTATTATGAGTCAATTATTTATTCTTATACTTATTGTAAGCATTGTGTCTGAGTATCACGAAAATTTTGTTCTATGGGATAATTCAATACGAAATTTCATTTGTGATGAGTAGCTCGAGTATGACAAATGAGACCAATTCACATCTGATAATTGCAAAACTGAAACTGACACATTAACAGAAGATGTCATTGATTTATCTATGTAACACTACTAAATTTTTACTTGAAAGACTCCTGCTTGTTTTTCGTTTGTCATGTGTAATACCCGATACCAGTTGACTATCAGTTCATGTGTAAAGAAATATGCTGCGTTCTACGCCATTGGATCTAAATGGTTCCAAATGTCGTTTCACTTGAAATTTTTAAAGACTCACACCAAATCGTTTTACACCTGGAATACTTTGCAGTGATTGGGGTAGTGTACTCGCACCCAGGGCAAACTCTAGTCCGTGCGAATGTTCTTTGGTTAACTAACAAGGGGGGTAGTCACCATGTTAGGCTAAGTGCATGTGGATCGTTGTGAGCGGGAGTTGCCCTTGTATCTCATTCGCTGAGCTTGTTCAGTGGACTGGGTCCAAGTTATGACCACAACATCGTTTCCTCGGACCTCTCGACGGGAAACCTAGATTCCCCTTAGGGTGCGCTACCGTTGAGCAACGGCCATGGTGTTTCATGTAGTGAATTTGCGTCTTATTTCTTGCAACTTTCTTATTGCTTAGACCGGGTTTCCATATTCTTTGGCTTCCTTCGTATCCCCTTCTTAAAATTTTTTACTCTGTGTCTTGTAGCTTGGAGCTTTTTTCCTCATATCTTCAATCAAACTTCTCGGTTCCCAGTTGGACCACGAAAGATACATAGCTCCCTTGTGCAAAAGGTTGGGCCTTATTAATGGACGGAGTCCATTTTCCTTCCTTATGTTCCATATTTTTATGTTTTATTTTTTTCCTTCTATTTCTCGTTCGTCCTTCCTGTAATATGCGTTTGTTCTTTCCTATATTTTCGCTATTTATCTCGGATGACTTTTTCTACCCTCTTCACTCTTCTTCTTCATAGCTCTTTCTTTTTCCCACGTTCCGACTTTTTCATTCTTTCCTTCATCCCCTTTATTCTTACTTCTTCTTCTCTTCTAAGGATTTATTCTAAATTGTAAATTACGTTGCCAACTAAATACCATGTAAAAGTAAACGTTAACTAGGTAAAAGGCAGAAGAAGCTAGCATGGCGTCCAGCCAATGGAATTAAAAGATCCAATAGATGTTGTCTCGCATGCGACCGTAGAGTTCATTCCCGTAAGAGGAAATTCCTATCAAAAAGAGTCCACTGAATTTGGAACTGGTTTCAAATAATGACTTTCCCCAGTCCCATGCATACGCTACATTGGTACGTGAGGTTGATACTAACAGTGACAACAGTGATACTACCGCTACACCAGGGCTGCTTGTAGACTTTTTAGGAATGCATTCAAAGATCTTTGTTCTCTCTCATACTAATAGTTAAAACCAGAATACGCCCAGAACAAGTTTACGAACGTCCCACTTTATGGCCTTTTTATATGCCGCAAGTTGATCCACGTGGTTTTATTACTTTTTTTGGTTTATCAAGCAAGCACCGTTTACGTGAATTATTAGCGTTTCTTAATACAATGTCTCCAGTCCACTTCTCGAAACTAGGACAGCTTTCAGCTTTCGTATCAAATTAAAAGATTGTATGGCAGCCCTAACGCAAGCATTAACAAGACAATGCCCATTGTTCCGATAAGAAGTCGGTGCTACTCGCAGGCGACACTGTTCCTGGACTCGGCACTCCGTTTATACCCGCTTAATTTATTTAATTACCCGCCTATTTCAAGGAAGCTTTCTAGGTATATACTGGGAACATAGGATAATTTCAAGTCGGTAAAAGCATTTCGAAGGCGGGAATAAAGACGCTCGCCGTTTCCCCATATAATCGAATTAGAAGCTGCGCGAGCAATTGAACAATTAAACAATTAAACGATCGACCCTAAATTCTCGACATATCAATTAGAATCTAATTAGACGATTTGAGTCAATATGTCGCCAAAAATCATTTGGATCCTCATACGAATTCTAGTAGGACCCAAGGTATTAGCAATTTGTCCTTGCAGTAGAAGCACAAGTACCTGGCCGGCGGTGGAGTGAACGCATTAAAATTCCATTCCCGTGGAACCGTCCTTTACTGGGTATAACTCTCTGTTTCTCTCTCTCTCTCTCTCTCCGTCACTCTGAAAGCGAGAGATGAGTCTGGGTGTTATAAAGTGAGGCCCGGAAGGCAAAGTGAGTGAACATGAGCACCGGGAAGTTCGTAGGTAGGAAGGTAAGGATGGCAAGGAAGGTAGGGCAGTGACTTAGGACGTCGCGACCGACTAGTTATGGAGATCACGTGACAGTCCTTGCATCCTTAATCAGAGGTATGCACTTTTCTCCGGTGCACTCAACTCCTCGGCACCGCGTCCCATGCATAATCTCAGGATATTCGTGCATTAATTCTTCATCGGTGTAATACCTCCTCGTGGTACCACGTACGAACTATTCTTGCACATAGCTTATTATAAAGCATAAATTACAAGTCTAGAGAACGTGCTATTGAGATTCGCGCGCGTCATGTCCTCTGCCCTTAATGTTCCTAACTCAACTATCTCCATGACATCCTTGCGCACTCAAGGGAGTCTTCCCTATTGTGAAATACTAATATACTGATATTAAGGCCTGTCCTAATTAGATATACTTTGAAGTACTCTGTCGTTCGAGAGTGTCCTATGTGTCAAAGATAATTTTCGTCTTTTATCAGTATTACATGATAGAGACAGATAGCTAGAGTAGTTTGGTGACTAAGTGATCGTAAGAGGTTAGGTGTACTTGTTCATTATGTCTAACGTAATAGACATTGAGGTTACAGTATATGGCTAATATAAGCATTAATACCTATAATGCTACATATCATATATATCTTGTATACCTCATATTTGTATCGTAGATATTGATTAGTGGTTACAGGAACGATTTTGAGTACATACTGATACTTACTGTGACCGTTGGTACTTATCGGGTCGACTGCCATAATTATTTATATGCGATAGTGCATTTGAGGACTTTAACCCTTTGGGCTCGTTGCCATTGGGAATGCTCCTTTATCGTTCGTGTTCCTCGCTATATGTATATTAGACATGTTCATATATATATATATATATCCTCTCTGTGGCTGCTCTGCTCTTTATTTTTCTCTGTCTGGTTTGCGCTTGGTTCCTACGCATTCTAATCGTGAATAGGAGTAGATTGGAGGGCACTACGGGGACTACGCATTTACTGAACGTACGTCTACTATACCGTCTAGCAGTCTAACCCTTTCTCTCTTAATGCTTTTCCTCTTTCTCTTGGTCCTCCCTGAAACTCCTCGGAGAAACTCAATCTCCATCCATTTCCATTTACAGAACTACATTGAAAGGAGCGTGGGCTTTTCAAGGTGTACACGAAGCTTAGATCGAGATGTAGATGGTCCATCCTATGAGTGTAATCCAAGCCAATCCTATAGCTATAGGATTGGCGCTTTATACCCTTCGTCAACGAAAAGCCGATTCCTCGGTTAGTGATATCGCATTTCTGGAGAGGTTCGACTTTCTAGTATGTCCTGAACCTTCGGAACCTATTGCTCGATTATATGGTCCATTTTACCTTTTTAACAAAATGTAAATTTTATTAGACTTTCAATAACGACGATCTGTTTCTCATTGTGAGATATATCAATTTTTAGCTACGAGCTTCTTTGACTGTCTGCAACTTTATACTTTTTATTCATCTAACTCGCGGATAGGATGATAATGGTATAAGATGCTGTAGAAATAGTTTTTGTTTTACATTTAGTCGTTGGATGTTTCAGATCGATAGGCGACTGAAACACAAACCAATCTGTGTATTAAGTGTAGCGATATTATATTGCTATGTTCAAGTGGTAGAATCAAGAGAAATAAAATCATTTCGGATTTGAATGTAGCGCTAGATGTTTAATTTCATTTGAATTTTTGTAATCGAATGAGTGTGAGAATACGGGGTTGATCATGTTCAGTAAAGAGATAATTTTGAAATGTTCTTTGAATATATATTTTCATTAGGATGCAATTGAAATATATATCATACGTGTATATTTCGACTAAAAAAGTTAAGAAAAAATATTTGGGCAGTCTCGATGTAAATAGTGAAAAGAATGTATGGGTACGAGAAAACTAATTGGCTGAAATATTAAAATATTTATAAAAGATTTTTTTTTAATTTTTATTTTTCTATTCGCGTACTGCTAGGTCAATCGTCATCACTTCCGGAATGCGTAGGAGTTAAAATCGAACAAAAACATTTGATAGAGGTTTCTGCTTGCTGTCTTCGTCTAAAAGTCATAGCTATTCAGATATTGATTTCTCTCTGTTTTACTAAAGTGGACCGACACGTGTATTTTGTGCGTAACAGAGCAGCAATTGCAAAGCAAGTTGCGTTGAAGAGATTTTCGAAGAAAGATCTAGGAAAGGAAAAATTATGGAAACAGAACGAAGTACGTAGAGAAAAAGAGAAAATAAAAATAAAAGATCTTGTGAAATGGCCCCCTGCCCGCCCATTTCCACTCCTATAAACGAGCGACTGCCTCTCGGTGATTCAACTGCGAACCGTTGTTGGAGAAAACCCCTGAGCCGTAAGACCCAACGGGAATCCTAGTGAAGGATATAGATAAGAGTACAGCTAAGCAACAATTATAAACTAAAGAAGTTTAAAGTTAAACGTGTAAAGGCCTGGACCAAGTCCTCTACAGATCAAAAACGGACAAGCTAAGCCCAGCCTCCACGGACAGCGGGGGCCTGTCTTACAAACCGTGGACTGTTGTATCGCACAGGACTATAAGACTGTTGAAAGGGTTCCGACCTGTGACCAACTATAACTGTAATATAAAAAAATAAAATACAGAAATAAAGATAAAGGTAGGTAACAATTATCACGGACAAAAAATACGTGCAAAGGCCTGGACCAAGCCGTCTGAAGATCCAAAACACACAATCTAAACCCAGCCTCCACTGACAGCTGGAGCCCGTCTTACAAACCGCAGACTGCTGTGTCGCAAATGACTATAGGACTTCTGAAAAGATTTCGACCTGTGACCAGTTTTAGTCGCAGACGCAGAACACTCGACAATATAAATATAACGATACACAGATGAGGTTTGTAGCAGGCTACAAAAAGGCATATGTCTAAAGGCCTGGATTAGACACTTTCGGATGCTTTGATCTCAGACGCAGAACACCGGAAAAAGGAGCCAGGCTAAAAATCGTGATCAACCTTAGCCGACTCGACCGCAACGAATCACGCGGGAGCAGCGACCGACCGAAGTCGGTAAATCCTTAAGAGATCAAAAATTACGCTTGCAACCTCCGTCTCTTCCCGTCCACTTGTCGAAACTCGGGTTAGTTTAGATGTAAGGATTCATGTTCGTCACTGGTAGTAAACCTCGTTACCCGTTGATCAGCGCGCAGTGTTCTCAACAGAGGTGATTACAAGTTTCCAGGTGACTTTAAGTACCCATACGCCCAGTGGAGCAGTATGTACAAGCAAATGCAGGCTGACGTGACCGCTCCCTAGGGAGTGCAGCAAGGGATGCTTGCGCATGACTCCCTACCGCACAAACCGTCTTGGCGTATTTGCTACCGAGTTGACAGTGATATTAAAGTGATATCATAAAGAAACTATAGCCCAGCGGAGGACACGGAGAAAATAGGTAAAACAAAGATAGAAAGAGACAGAGGTCGCGCAGATGAGGGAAGGTCGCACATGACCAGGAGGACGGGTCTGGGAAGAATGAAAGGTCCGAGCCGATACATTCCCTGTATACCAGGCAGTTCCCCCCACCTACGGGTACTGACCAACGAACGCTGCCTTCGGGAATCATCGTCAATGTTCGGCATTCGGTCGTGTTTACTGTAGGCATTAGTATGGCGGTCATTAGAGTTATTTATTACGGATTTGACTCATTCTTATATTACACATATATTCTTTGTGTGATCCCGCGCGGTTATTTAGTAATAATCAGAATTGTATAGATTCATACTTTACTGTACCTTTTTTGTATTACATTTGCATAACTGCGGGACAGTGAGTTACATCTCAAAAACTTATTATTTAGCAATTACCGATCACAGACTCTGATCCCATTGGACTCTGTAACTTCCCAAGCATCCCGGAATCTTTTATAACTGTCTATCTTATGCATTCCTGCCAATTAGTTTTTTGGTACACAGGTACTCGACTATTTATACCGAGCTCCAGACTGCCTACATATTTTTTTCTGAACTTTTTCAGTTGAAATATATGATATATATTTCAATTGCATCCTACTGAAAATATATATAAATTTAAATTAAATTTCAAAATTATATCGTTACGGGACATGATCAATGCCGTATTCTCACTTACTTGGTTAAAAAAAATCAAATGAAATTAAGCGTCTAGCTCTACATTCAAATCCGAAATAATTTTATTCGACTTGATTGTACTACTTGAACGTATCATCGTATCGAACAATATATTATCGCTATATTCAATACGCAGATTTATTTATGTTTCTCTCGGCTATCGATCTGAAACTAATACAGTTCGTTTAGTCGGGAAAAGTAATACTGAAATTGTGAGGAAGGCATCAATGACGGGCAGTGTACATTGTCAAGAAATTATTTTCGTTGCTATTGTATCGGCATTATCGCAATTCTCTCACGCAGGAACCGACCGAAGTTTATATCCGTTACACGCTTCGAGAAATTAAAATTAAAATTTCTTCTCTCGTTGTGTATAATTTTCTATATACGATATTCCGCAAGGATGATTGATACGTACACGCGAAAGCGTTTAGTATCTGCGGGCTGATGTGCATGTCTGAAAGCACAAGCGGGCACGCAGGTAAACATTCGTGAGTATCGTGGGCTTTGTTGGAAAGTTTGAAGGATTGCTTTTTAATTACATTACGTCACGCTATTTTCCAATACCTAATTCGCGGCCAGTACCATCGCTGATGGATAATACCAATATGCATCGTATACCTTAACCTTTGATCGTAGGGTACGTGTGGGTATTACTGCGTTCTTCTTTCTATACATCACAATTCAACGATACGTGATCATTTATAACTCGGCAAAATTAGACTATTGATTCAATATTTAGAAAATATAATGAACAAGCAATATGACGTGCGATGTAATTATTTGAGTTATTGTTCGTCTTTGAAAATTGATAGTTTTATAAGCAAACATTTCATTAATTTACTGCTGGTGATGGTCAAAGACATATGTCAGTATAAGGGCCTTTTGTATTTTATTAATGCCTTAATATCCTTTCTAATTATTCCTCTGAGTAAAATAATACTTAATTGATAGTTTTTCATTAGTGAAATGCTTTTTCTTTATTTATTTCAAATTACAAAAGACAAAAAGAAAAGAATAATGTCTCATCACCTCGTGTTGAGTCAGTGAGTCCAACTGTAGTTTTTCAAAAAGAACCAAAGATCGGTGCTGCGCATAGCGTTTTCCTATCGACAAAAAGAACTAGACAGAGATCCGTGAATTCTCTATAAGAGGGCGCGTCATTTGAAACTTCTAACATTAATTAAAATTAAAAAATGAATAAAAATCGAAATTTGATTTATTTTTATTTTGAATTTACCGTCGCCGTATTCGGTATAAGCTTTTCAAGCGTATGTGTATTACTGCGGTTAGAAATATTATTTTCTAACCTATAAAACTAGGTATCTAGGTAGTTGTCTACCTTGATAAGTGAAATTGCTTAGTTGTCCAGTCGTCTATGTAAAGTAAGTAAAGTAAGAAAGTAAAAAGTAAATCTAAAATAAAAAAAAAAAGTAAAATCAAAACATCAAAGATGCGCTTATAATTAAAAATGTATTAGTCATTTACCAAATTTTTGATAATTAATGTTACGGAGAATCATTATTCAATTTAAAATTTAATTGAAGAAAAATTGTTAAACTCTGTATTAAGTACATATTATTTATATTAATATTTAATTCATAAAAAATTGTAATATTTTAATAAACGTGTGTCTTTATAATCTATTTTATTTATTTTTGTTTTATTGGATTCGCAGTATTAGGCACGTAGTAATTGAACAATCCGCAGTGTTAGATGCGCAGTAATAAATTACAGTCGTTCTAAGCCCCGCAGTAATACATGCATGTGCAGTTATTTTTTGATACCTTTTATCTTAAGAAAATAATATATTATCACTGTCAATTTTTTCAAGTACCTGTTTATATTAAGTTAAATATTCATAGGAAACAAAAGTTCGATATCTTTTAATGAATCTTTTTAATGTACCTTTCAAGTCAGTCCGGTGTTTCAAATCGCAGTAAATACCCAGACTTACCTTATATAACGTAATCCAATAATGCGATGAATTATTAAAAACGGCTGCAATTTCGTACGAAGAATTGTTACGTTTTCTTTTCTTTCTAATTCGAATGAATTTTACCAATCGATTTGTAAAGTCGTTTTAAAACCTTCTCACAAAGTGGTCGTACACCTTCGGACTTTGCATGGGAATCGAAAAGAAGTTTGCATAGCGGTCTTTCAAATTGAAGAAAGATATTTCCTCAATAGATATGCAAAAGTTTACAGAGACTCCAAACAAGTTTGCCATGTCTGCAGTTTTACGTTACTCCAGCAGCACTCAAAGGAACGAATTTTTATTCGATTCATTTCGATCATGAAGATCCGCCATTTGGTCGGGATGGGAATTTCAATTAAATAAATTGCTTGACGTAGCAAAAAGGCACGTTTCTCCGTGTATCGAATTAAGATCGGCTACCATAAATTGTTTGTGTAGGTACGCGTTACAAGGTTGGCAGATATGTAGCATGTACTAGGTACCCACGTACTCTGGATCTAGATGGCATAAATATACAATATCTTAGTAGCCTATCTGCGAACAATGCGTAGACGAAGCCAGACCAGCAATATATATTCCCATAGCATTAGGAAAATTATTTGAAAAATTTTTCAAATATTTCTATCACCCTGCACGTACCAGGAATATTGGTAAATGCAATTTTGAAAGAATATTTCAAATATCCTTACGTCATACTGAAAATGGCAATTGCTCAATTACCCAGAATTCCCATCGAAACCTTTCCCAAAGTACTCGTTCACTTTTATCGTCATCTCGATACAGCGCGATCGTAATGTCTGCACAATTCGCGCGTGGTTCTCTAAAAGACTGAACCCTCAACCATTAATTATATTCTGTCCCGGTAGAAAGTATATATTTCGCACGATATATCTGCACCCATAAGATAAAGCCTGCAGTCGTATACGCGGTATAATTCTCCTTGGGAAGACCTGAAATGGCGAATGTATCTCGTTCGCAGATATACAATACGTGGGTATTCTCACTTGTGAATGATACGTATAGTATATATCTACGTCTTATACGTACATAACATACATGCTATCCGTATACATACATGGATGAGAAGTACCAGTTAGATACGCGTTACGATGATTCACAGTGAAACTCTATCTGATGCTGTGCTTTATTGTGCATTTATGTCGGCCCTTTTGTACCTAACCCCTCTACAATTCAAAGGGTCTGATTTCTGATAGCGTACCCAACAATTTCCTTTAACCAACCTTTAACCAACTACTCCTTACAGAGGCTAGATTTTCACTTGGATCGTTAATGGCTTTCAACCTGAACAAATCGACGTGCTGTAACCCGTAAAAATCGCAGCGTACAATTAGACTGGATCGTAAGAGTTCGTTGGACAACGATTCAAAAACAATGTTCGCGAGAAGAAAGCAAAGTCCGTGTATCGGTAGAATCAAATGTTTAGGCATTTTAGGAAAATTCTTATCGGTTATCAATATTTTGATAAGTAAAACATACATACTTAAATGACGACCATAACCACACACACACACGCATAAAGAGAGCAAAGTGCATGTGATGTTGACCGTGTGTAAGTAGCATAGGTATTTAAATACGTGCGGCCTAACATTAAGCAAAGAGTCCTTTGCTGGGATGGTTTCTGATCTTTCTACTTGTGCCTACTCTGTTCCGCGAGCATTAACATAACTTGTTCTCATAACCATATGTGATTATCCGGTCGTATGCATGCATAGGTAAGTGTGCATAGTGGCTCATTGTTCATGGGTTCCATGTGGAGGATGGGTCCCGTGGGCGCTGCTACGTACGAAGAGTTTATATATACATGTATATATCGTATATATATGTAGATGTGTATATACAGTACGCATGCCTCGTGATTTTTGCCATTCGGACAGAGGCGGAGGTGGTCGAGTTATTACCGTGACTTTGGACTATCTTGAGGACGGAATGTAAGACATGCTTGCCATGTTGTGTTGCGTTCTTGTAAATTATTATAAGACACGCGACACGGGGGACTTGGACGAATCTAATATTTTGCCTTGATATTTATGCGTGCTCGACTAGAATAATCGTGTACTGGAAATGACATGTTTTTAATGATTTCTTTAATTGTGAGTCACGTGTGGGATTTATTTTCAGAACGTAATGATACAACGATATTAATATATAACAGTGGTAATTGTAGAAACTGTTTAAAAGGTTGTAAGAAGTTGGATACGAGAAACATAAATTTAGTTAATGTTTGATCTAATAAAATTTTGTCTTTAATTTTTTATTATTTTCATTTCAATAAATCTTGTTCGATCGATCGAATTTCTGTTTATTATAATGAATTTAGTTTGATTCCGTTGACCATAACCAAATATAAGGACGCGTTCGATCAGTTTTGATCGACTGGCAACTGTCAAGTAGTGCTGTCAAGTACTAAGCTGTGAATCAGGAAAAGGAAAAAAAGGGGTTAGATTAATTATGAATGATGGCAAATGTTGTAGAATGTGAAACTGTTTGAATTATTAAATTTAAATAGTACAGCAGAACAGTATATACATATGTATAAATTGTAATTGTCGCCGAAAGTAAATTTTGAGAGGTTCTCTGAAAAATTAAATTCGAAATTCACACTCGACAGTTAGCAACACTATTTGACAAGTTGTCAGTTAATCAGAGCTAGTCGATCTCTAAAACTCATTCGTATATAGTGCATATACATTTACATGCTGCAAGAACAACGTCTTGGGTCTTTCATTGACTTTATTTTGTTAGGGAAACATATTCATATATGGTCGATCTTGTTTTCTTGTATCTTCATTGAACTGAAGTTGTCCTGCACGTCCAAACTACTGATATGACAATAAATTCGTCTGCTTGAGTTTCGCAAGCGTTAATTAAGCTTTAACCAACGTTAACGACTGTGTATATATGTACGTGATAACCGACGCTTGCTTTGGAAATGCTTCCCCAATGTGGCAACAGTATGTAATACGTATCAAGATATGGGATACAAATGCGAAACCTTTCGCAATAGTTTGGTAGTCATGGATGGATAATTGAAATACGTCATTGCATAGTGGTAAGGAAGGAATCTAACGTACCTGATGAGCTTAGGTATAAATTGAAATTATATCTCCCAAAAGACTTGTCCCAATTCTCTTGAATTTCAATAGATTTAACGAGCCATTGTAGTAACATATAGTCATAGAGTGTCTTTTGGGTGCATATAAGCATTATGAAGTAACTTTTTGGGTAATGCTTTGGCAATGCATAAATATTATTGAAATAATGAATGATTTATATCTGTTGGAAGATAACATCTGCCTGTTGAATATTTTCTTCGTTTGGTTTTATCATTTCCGTTTGATAACGTATTCTTAGATGCGGACAAAGATGGGCTATGATTACAGGCTATTCGCGGTCGATATTAACGATGTGCTGGGCTCCGATTTAGAGAATTTAGTACGTGCTTGATTCATATTCTGGAGTGTGCGGCCATCTTATTGGAAGGAGGAATATTATCATGAAAGCCAGCATTGCAATTGTCGAAGTTTCAATTAAGCTCTTGGTAACACGTTTCTACGTTAGGCGAAGCCAAGTTTGCCCATTATTGTTACATACAAGGATACATGCATTGGTAGTACATTAAATTTAATGAAATTGTAATTCATTTAAGAGAATGTAACATGCGAAGCAGAGTATACATATAGTTTTACAAGATTCAATAAAAATACGAAATTCATATGTTTCTATTAATTTATGACCTACTTCGTTTGATTATTATCAACGTGCTGATTGCAGTATAGTTATCGCGTTATCAGTCGTCGATGAAAATGCAATTGCATATTTCATGGATAATATAAGCATTTTATACGAATATAGAGGGTAGCGATGAAAAAACTTTATTTTTAATAGTTACATATATTGGTATAGTGAAGTTGATTTATAATCACCTTTCAATATTTTATATAAATTATTTATTGACTTCCTTATGTCAGTACGAGTACTATTTAATTTATATTTTCTTATTAGGATGTGGGACAAACGTATTGTAAATTATAATTCAATAGACACTACAAATCATTGTAACGTAGTACATAAAGTAGCACTGACGTTTCTGGCTGTCGTATTGCGAGTATACATGTCGTTGCGTAGTGGATATAATAGAATAGTATGTTATCGTTAGTTTTGAAAATTTCAGATAGAATATCAGAATAGAGTAAAGCCTGCGGGATCGGTTGTGCATGTCAGTGATAGATTGAATTGTCGTCGACAGAGTTTCTAATCAATTTGAATGCACTGTATCCTTATAGAATACAATATAAACTAGTGTACACAGAAAATTTGAAATAACGAAGATTTGGTCTACTTAAAAAAAAATTATCCATAACACCCTTATAATTAAATATAAAATATACAGCAACACAAATTGTAATTTATTTTTTACAATTTTCACGGCGATCGTTCCGGTAGATCTAAGTGTAGAAGCTATACTAATTGAATGGTATGCAATTACCTGAGATTGAAACTCAGTCGGTATGTTGTGTTATATTTCAACACCAGGTATATCGATTTTCAGAAGCATTCGTATCTTATATTTAAAGTCTTAAGCGCAACACCAAATCCTTCGTTACGTCTAACAATCTAATTTATATTTCACATTATGTATTTTGCGCGTAGTCGCTTTTTCAGGGGGCGAGCAAGTAAGTAGTCAGCCTATATTATGGTTCTGGTAATCTCAACAGAAAGAATAAGTTAGAAAATTAGCAGAGACGTAGCAGGAAAGGGTGGAATGGTGGCAAGAGGACAGAGAACTTGGAATGGGATTCGTTTAAAGTCCAAGTGTACACGAATTAATTGAGGAGGGCCGAGACAACGACTCACTGCTAACGAACGGCTTGGGACGAAAGAGTTCCCCAAGGATAAGCTGTAACGACAGAGCCCGCGCAAAACTGCAAAGGAAACAATCCACTTCATCCAAATAGGCTCTACCTGTTCCAGGCGTTTTGGGACGGCTAGAATTTTTGATTTTCGTATAACTTTCGACACAAATCATTCTCCGAATACCTATAGATATTGCTTTTGTAAAATTAAAGCTTTTTAAACACAATCACGTAAACCTCGTATGGTCTTACGCGTTTCGAATTGCAGTGAAATTCTGGATTGCTGAATCAGTCTAATTGAAATTTCTAGGAAAATTCATATACCGGTAAATGACCCAATAAAATTTGATTACATCCAACATTTTTTATTCGAAAAAAATATATCCGGAGGAGATCCATTTTTTTATCTATACGAGTACCTGACTTTTTAGTCACACAGGATTGTCTTATGGTGGTCCTAGTTGACCTAATTTGAAAATATCGTTTTGCAACGATACGATTATACGTGTACAAATAAAACAGAATGCATCAAATTGTTGTAAATATAAAAAATTGTCAATCGAGATTTCACGATTTCCATGTAATATCGAATCCTATAGTGGTATTAATTTTACGAATTGGTCACTCGGTAGACCTCATCGAATTGCAATGTTGGTACTAACTCATATGTCATTATCTAAATGAAATGTCTATATCCAATCAAAGTTTTGCAATATGTTTTCCAGCTCGTGCGCCAACTTCCTAATGCATAACTCATATGCGAGTTCATCGATATTTCGCCGCTTGACGAATTACTCAACTTGAGTCTGCTAACTGGGCTCTCCGATAAGGGATGAAACTCAATGAGCTTATTGGCATTTTTTTTCTATCGGGTGTGGTGAACCCTTTCTGTAGGTAGTGCATAGCAACTTTACCCACAAGGGATGGTTCGTGTTAACAACTTTATCGCCTACTGAATAGAAAGGGAGTTCCCAAAGCCACGGTATAAAGCTTAATTACGCTTTGTACTTATATATATTACAACACAAGCGATGAATATACTTGATACGATTATCCTTTAACGATACTCAACGAGCCCATATACGTTGGCTGGTTGTCTGATAAAAATATTAATGTTCAATTTTCAAGAAAGATACGACACAATCTTTTTTTTATCAGGTTCTGCTTATTAAATTTATTTCTTCTTTTATAAGGTATTACATTATATTGTAATAAACCGAAATCTAATTCGGTTTTAAAACACAAATTGTTCATAAATAATTTAAAAGAGCTAATATGTTTTTGAACGTTTTTATTTAGTCAATTTTTACACGCGGTTTGAAAGAAAGTTAAAATAATTATAAATTTAACTTGATTCAATATTAAACTCATGCGGTAATGTATTATTAACTGTTTGACTGACACGTGAGCAGCAGCACGTCAAGTGTGTCTTGGCTCAAACTGACGTGCTGTTGCGCATGTCTCAGTCGAGTGGTTAAGATTATATTTAACGTCGGAATTTTTCTGAGGGTAAAATATTGTGTATCGAAATTCGAAAACTTGAATAATTTGAACGAGAGTATTAGAAGCGCTGAGTTAATAATTACGATAAGGGTTGTACACGTAACTTGGAGCGTCTGTAACACCCGACTATCCCGCTGAAGAACCTCTACCGAGTCTAATATAATAAAGTCTTTAATGAGTTTCCTGACAACTCACGCCCCTTAAGCAACGCCGCTGGGTTCTCGACTACTAATATCATAATGTTCTTAGTCTATTGTGACGAGAGTTATTATGGTATTTGTTTAAGAAAGTGCAAAGTCTCCGAAGAACTTCCACTATACCCATTTACGAAGCGCTTGACTTTTCTCAAAGTTCCGCAGGTTCAGACTCACCGTATTGTCGGAATGCGTGTCGTATTTAAAGCGATTATGAAAACTCAATTGTCCTCCGTTCAAACAATATAACAATAAATTTGGACAGTTTTCGAAATTCTTACAAATCTCTGTCGTGACGTCTATTACGTTCAATATGAATGAATTAATTGGATTTTCAAAAGAGCCATTCATGCTGGGAAATATTGTTTGGTAATCAAAAATAATTCATAATTTATCATTATTTATGTGTATTCAAGCATATTTGACTTTTGTCATTTTACAATCTCATTTCTTACCATCGATCCGTTGATCGAGCGTGCATCGAGTTTTTAATGTTCAATTTACATTATACGCTGACGCAAACCGGAGAACTGAATGTAGTGCAAATAGGCGTATTTTATTTCTGCAATTAAACGTACTTGCTACGTATATCGTCAGTTTTACTTTTAAGGAGTTTCAATTCCAGACCAAAATAGGTTTTCCACTTTCACCGAAAATAAGACAAACCCATTACGAGGGCGAAATGGGCTGTTTGAACACAATGGAGTAGAATGGTTGCCGTGTTGAACAGAGTTTATAGGATTGTTGCCGCTTGGTGTCTTCCACGAATTGTCAGAAACACACACGGTAAGCCATGCGAAATTATTTTTGTGCGTTTGAATTATTTAGTAGTACGAAAGAGACTTTATTTATTTTCACCAATCGTTAGTCTCTTCATCCGAATCTAGTGTGTATTTTCATATTATAGACATTTCACTCGTGCAAGAAAAAGGATCTCTCAAAAGAATGATCTTAATACCTCAAAGTCTTTTGTGAAAGAATTTTGAACCAAAAAATTATAATTTAAAAATCGTAGGAATAATTATTTATCATAAGTACTGAGCTTTTTTATATTTAAAAAGCCATTTATCTTAAGTACTAGAATAATGTCTGCAATAGTAAACGTCCTACCTACATCAGTAAACCGTCCTTTGGCCTGACGTAGTTGAGTAAAGTAATAAGTTTAAAATTACAAATCCCAGAAACATAATACGAAATTCAATCTACCAAAGGTGCGAGATCTTACGTGTCTGTGGGGAAGGTTCGCAAAGTTTTCTTACGGCGCCTGCAAGATGCCAGCCAGAGATACGCAAGTTCGTGAAACAAAGGAGGGGAGAATGAATCGTAGCAGTCCCGGATCCCAATAGCTGAACATCTCGCACATAAAGTTTTTTAATGTACGTTAAAATATAATATAGATTGATTTTAAAATATCGTATCTTTCCACTATCAGAGTTTAATTCCATATATGTATTTTATAGTACCAAATTTGCATGTCCTGTACTGTATGACATAAGGAAAGACGAGACGATTAGACGAAAGTCAAGTGATGAAATATAATTTTCAATTAAGAAAATCTCACCGATTTCATCCTAGAGAAATATTCTCCTGAAATCTCCCATTAGCAAAACGAGCTACTTCAGTGAGCAGATCTTAATTAGTTAATTAGTTTGTGCGAACACGTGGAAATTGAAATTATGCAATTATTTCGTTTGGCTTCCGCGGCACGGAGAGTAAGGTAGGTAGAACGAGATATAAGGGTAGTCATTTAATCTCATCAATTAATTTTGTCACCAGTGTCAAATCACAATAATAGCGACTGCTGTTCAAGACAGTCAGAATGTTTTCAAAAGCGTATTTCAGTGTTTAATCAAGTGAAACTTCAATTTAGACACAATAAAACGAAGACAATTAAATTTCCCGTCGTCCCTTGCAATTACACAAAATATAATGTGGCGAATCAAATCAATCCACGGCCCACGTCCAAAATTCAAGAACAATACATTCTTTTTCTTCTAGGATGAATAATTTTTCGTATTTCCTTCGCTCCCGAATACTTTTCAATCTGGCCGACTTCGTATCTTCCCGCTATACCATTCCCCATTGCTGTCTTTCATATAGCCAGAAAGAGATTCCCACTCTTTTTTCTCTTTACCTCCTCCTATTCCGTTTCCTATTATACCTCACAATTCCCGAGAGCTCGGATTATAGAATTGTAGATAAAATGGTTTTCTCCTCATTACTGAAGGCGGAATCAGGTATCTTCGCGGTTCTCATATCTCATCTCTTTTGTGGAAGAAGCTTAAGAGAGATAGTAAGGCTTTCGAAATGCACCAAGGGCTGTAGGTATTAGCGGAGATAAATGTTCGATGTTCGACGGATACGGTGGAACGTAGAAATAGTATTATAGATAAAAGGGACTCTTGTGAAATATATAGCTCACCTGAATAGGATACGTTATTAAGGATAAGTATCTAGTATATGCATTTACATTTAAGTACGTCATTAATGTTTAAAAGAAGTTCTTGTAAAGTCGAGATCTCGCGTGAAAGAAATATTTTTCATATTATAGATACAGACAAGAATAGTACGTACCTCGAAAAACTATATAAGCCCTCCTATACTACGTTTCTCATAACAATGGAGACGTGATCCTTTTTCATCTAATTAAGGGAAAACATCCATAAAGGAGATACCGCAAGGGGTAAAAGGTATAACAAATATTAGCACTGATAAGAAGATTTAGCTCTATCACGTTTCTCTTATATTTATCGATAGCCTTTGTGCATATAAATATAAGAACCCTAAGGTAGATATTTTTGTCGACTAAACGGAAATCGACAACAATATATGCACAGACAAGTAATAGAGGATGTTCCAATGGTCCATAAAGAACGTTTGATTCGACACTGAATGAAATCAGTGATACGATAATAGGTAGGTGGTATCCGCGTGAAGGAGACGTAATACAAATATTCTATACCGTAATGGGTAAAGGACGTAGAGAGGTTAGAAATACGCGCACCCAAGGGATGTTTCCATACTACCCTAGGAACATAATTTTCCAAGTTAAGATATGAGGCTTCCATCCCTCCGAACCACCCCGGAACTCAACCACCTTTCCAGTCGTCCTCCAGAGCTCTCGTGAGTCCGGAGCATCCTGCACACAGGAAGCGGATGTACGTTCCTGCAGCATATATGTATACCTTAGAATATTACTAATATACGTAGCTTAAAGTCTTCGAACATTTATCCCAAAGGAATATAACGTTTATTATTACTTTGAGGATAGAATTTTCAAAGACCGTTGCTCCTACACGTGTTACGACTTTCGCTTTAGTTCTTTCGTATATGGTAAAAGTAAATGCGCGCTGCGGACGCTGTTGCTTGTAAGGCGTTAAAAGAATGGTGAAATAATTTTTTTTTAATTTAATTTTCACGCAAGCTACGATCTTGACAGTTTTCGAAAACTATCCAGCATCGATCCTGCCACAAGGGATGCACTTTTTTATTCGGCATCGGTCTCTGAGAAACTATCCCGTCGATCCAACGGTTAGGCGGACCGATAACAGGGTGTCCCAGGGCTCGAGGGAGATCGTAGTTCTACCCGTAGACGTGGAAAGACGAGCTTCCGGGTTCCTGGAGATATCGCACCACGGGGACCCTTTCCTACAGCTGCTTCATCTGCGTTTCCTTCTCTCTCTCTCTCTCTCTCTCTCTCTCTCATATTCTATTTCGTCTCTCTTGCTCCAATGTACAAGGTCTTCCTTGAAGCTCGAGAGATTTGTACGACTAGATAGAAAAACAGCTACCCCTATCCTTCATGACTATATTTAATAACATTATAATCCATTTAGCAAAATAATGCCAATTACCGTCAACGCTTTTTAGGTAGGCTGATTAACATTGACTTTTTTCATTATATTAAATATATAATCACAAGGCTCCTGGGAAGCCACATAGTAAATCATTAAATTATAACGAAAACCCTGTATAAATTGACTCGTGTCTCCTTCATCTAATTTCGTGCTTTTTATTTTTTTTTATTTTTACCTCAAATAAACTTTGCATCTATGCACGTTCGCTTATCCCCTGCAATGGAGATGACTGAAATAAAATGTTGTCCCTGGCTTTTCGTTGGTTCCTTTTCTTCCTTTTTACTATCTATGCGAAGTAACGCTACGAGGATTAGTTCTTTGAAGTCAGACGAACTGGCTGCAATCTCCAGCCGGTACTTGTAATCGTTGTTCTTCTCCGCGTATACCTGTGTGTGAATTGCACAAAATGGAAAGAGGCGGACTGCCCACTTTGTTATCGACCTGCTTTCGGTTCCTTTAGGTGGCTCCTTTGCAACGTGTATTACGCTTTGCAACACTGTAAAACGGAACGTGAAAAGAGATTGCCTTCTACAAAATATAGCATCCTGCGTAGAATCTTCCGAAGAAGTAACAGCTTCCTACTGAGTTGCGTGGTCGAAACTTTAACTTTACGTACGGCGAAAGATTTAAGTAAGAAACGCTGACGCTATAAAAACATTCAAGTGTCCGTAATTTGAATGTGCAATCTGCAGTCGTATAACAGATGCGAATGTCTTAATGGTTTATTATACCATTCGACAATAAGAGACCAAGGTGAATCCAGGGTGCAAAGGGTGGATTACTATTTCCTTCATAAAACGTATATACACACTTGGGAAATTGTCACTGTTTAAATCTTTTTCTATCAAATTTACGTTCTATTTACATGGTATTAAGGGAAATTCTCCAGCATGCCAAGTGCTAGATCCCTTTCTTCTATTTTATAGCATCTCATCCTGTTGCGTAATAATGTCGCGCAACCGTAAACTTTAAGGCTCCTTCTCGTAAAATTGCAAGTAACGGGTTCTCGCTATGAATGCAGCCCAGAACCGGTGAGGATCCTTTAGCTGGAAGAATAATGGCTTCGTGTGAATAATGACTAGGGATTAGAAGGTGTGTTAAATGTGTATTTAGAAAACAACTTTTAAGAGGTTATGAACATTTCGACACATGTGACAATTTTAAGTGTATTAACTGTATAAATCAGTGAAACTAATAAACGTTATTATGTATTTACGTAATTTCTTTTATTAACGTTTATCCTTGATGTGACAATTTGAGGGATTTGAAGTGTCTTTAATTGATATTGCGAAATATTTATTCTTATCGCAATGCTTTTCATGTATTATATACATATAACATATATCACAAGTTGCTTGAAAACTGATTATAATTTTTCTGCCTATTTTTCTATATCGGCGTATCAACCGAATTCATATAAATACAAGCTAGAGAGTTTTAACGTCACTATAATTGGAGGTTACGGTTTTTCAATTGCATGTAAGTACAGTACAGCAATCATGTATGATGCAAAGCTGTTTTTGACAGTGTGATAAGGCTATAAAAAATAAAACTGTCGGATGTACCAAATTGCAATTGCAAGTGACAGGTTGTTATCGTTAAAATGACAGAAACCCCATTTCATTCTCGATACTTGTACGAGTTTATAGGGTAACTGATATTTCACTTAGATTCACAAGTATCACATATAGTAGACGTAATCATAAATATATTCCTTTTAGGAAATAAGTTGGGACAATGCTTTAAATTATTGTAGAAAAATATTTGTTTTGGTCGCTGGTCCAAAGTTATACTTGAATTTCATGAAGAGAAACAGCCAATAAAATAAACTGTTTTTTTCGTTTATAATATAACTGACGTCAAATTCGAGCGTCGGTAAAGTTTATGCATTCCGTGGAAAAAAGATTTTTTTTTTCCATTATAGACACTCGCGAAAGCGGCACTTCGCCAAGTAAATATTGTTTTTCGTCGTGAAATTTTGGGCAAGCGGATTTGCCACTGCGGTCTATCAAACAGTTACTTCGCTGATCCAGAAAGAACCCGTTACGGCAGCCATACTTAACCAGGAAATATATGAGGTTTCATATAAAAACAAAGCCTCGGTCGCATTTGAAAATATTCCAGCGAAAACCTTCCACTCCATCCTGTCGTTACAACAAATCATAACTGGCCAAAAACTTCACCGCCCTTTTCACGATAAGGAAGAACTTCCGACAATTTATGTATAAGAAAGTTTTCGTTGGCGACGTTTATTACTTTCGCCCATATTCATTCACGTCATCTGAATGGCTTCGCTGCCGAAAGCCTAAATCTCTGTTAAATCTGAGATACTGCAAAGAGAGTCAGTGAGGTCGCGCGAAGCTCGCATACTCCCATCAAATAAAACGGGGTTGCTGTGACGTGAGAGCCAAGAGTATCTTCTCTTTAAACTAGCTGTGGCATTTTCTTAGGGTTTGGGAATGCGCGTGATCTTTGTTCATTCTGGAGCCAGTTTACATGATTATGGAAAAAAAAAAAAGACAGTGCACTGAAATCAGTCCGATGAGCTACGTGGGAGAAACATATAAGGCAATATTCGTAAATATTAAAAAATTTATAAAAGCTTTTTCAGTGTTGACTTATTCAATTCAATGTCTATATGTATAATCTCTATTGAAGTAATAATTTTCATAAAAGTCTACGAGATGTGAAAACTTCTCGAAAACATTTTTTCTCTCTTTTTCCTTTTCAAAGTGTTACTCCACGTATCCTTTCTACTGAATACTCGTTTGCGTGGCTATTCGTTTCTCGAATGTTTCAACAAATAATTCGATAGCTCGCAAGATTCTTGACCGATACACTGCTATATGTTATTTAGCTATAGCTGCTTCAAGTTTAATTTTACTCGCACCGAGGGCATTGTGATGAAATGTTGCTGTGAATTCAGTGCGACGGTTTGCTTCTCCAGACCGAAATCCACGAGAATTTCTCCTTTGTAAATAGACACGTAACTGTCGTATTATCTCCTGGCGCGTCATTGTCTCCGAGAACGCTTGGTCGCACGGCATTACTCTACCGGCTACGGAGATAAGAAGCAATTTACGAAGCTCACGGTTGAAATTGTGTCTTACACCAATCCCCGAGCCCCGAGGGATAACGCAACCAGAAGCATGTACACATACCTCTACCTACTAGATACCAATTAAATGGCTGGACGTTATTTATTGGACAGTGAATAACAGTTGCGTTTTGGCATGCCAACAGTGGTGACAGTTAGAGAAGAAAGTTCGTGATTTCTTAAATAAACGAATAAAGAATAAGCCTGTACAAGTTGCACAACTGATTGTTAAGTGAGACAGTTTGATTCAAAGAAGTCATTTTTTGCTGAATTATCTATACATTATTTTTCATAGGCTATTTGGCGAGACAATAAAAGCGATACGTGATTGATATCGAATAAAACGATTTTTATAGATTTCAACAATACGATATAAAAGGCTGTGTATAATTTGAAATATTTATTGTTTTGGTAAACACAAGTTATTTTCATAATTTTTTTTCATAATTAAATATAATTACACACGACACATAATGGTTGCAAAATATAAAATCTAATAAAATTTTATCCATCCAATTCACATTGCACATTTTGATTCTATAGGCTTCTAAACGCAATACATTTTTTGAATATATTAAAAGAAATTTTTCAAGAATTCTAGTGCTCGTGACAGGAATATAAATTGTCACTATGAATCAACTGTGTAAGGTTGCCATCTGGCTAGGTCTATCGTTTTCGGTGTGCACGGGGGTTGACAAATGAGGGATGCAGCCTTGACTGCGTTATGACTTCCCGTATTATGTATATCTATCCTGGTTATGTTTTTCAGTAAGCACGTGAGCTCGTCGTAGAAATGTATAACCTAACCTAACAAAAATAAAAAATTACCGATTAGCAATACGCGTTATCATTGACGACCAGTCACTTTTGTTGGCAAAGGTATAAGTACACATTCCGCGATTCTGCTTAGATTCGTAAAGCAGCAAAAGCTGAGAATATAATAATGTGGAAAGAGACCTGACCTCGATACTGTTGGGCTGCCGGCATATAGTAACAAAGAAATAACACGAGACTAGCGTTACGTTGCATAATACGAAACCTCATACCGTTGATGCTTCTCTTTCATAAAAACTATCAGCCCGGAATCCTACCCCTGTGATAGCCATTGTTTGCTTTTTTGTCATCCACCAGTCCTTTTGATAAAAATATATTCTGAACCATTTTTTTCACATAATTATTTCCACACTCGTTTTTCGTATTTGATGCAAAAGTATTTTTCATCGTGATAACAAATCAAATTTGTATATTAATTTTGTAAATAAATTCGTTTCAACCAAAAAGAGTACGACGTATAATTTATACGTTTGTAAAGTCGTACCTGTGTAGTTAAGGGTTAAATAATGCTAGAAAAAATATAAGAATATTTTGATATTAACAAAAATATAATTGAATTCATCAATAACGTCTGCTACTATCAATGATATACACTGACGATACTTATACATGTGATCATTGATAAATACATATTTTATGGAACCATTAAAATAAATGACATACAGATCAGCTATGTGTATAAAAATACAAGTCATACAAAAGCATTTTTATTTCATAAAAATAAAAAAAAAAATGTATGAAATAATAAATAATGGTTTGACGTAATCTTGCACGTTGTGAAGTGATACCGGAGGAAGTTAGTAATAAAGACAGTCAGTTTTTGCGAGACATTTATAACGAACAGTGGACATAAAGAAAGAGCTCAGCCAGGTGTAATTAAACGAGAATGGCTTTCTGTATGACTAAAACGAGATAGTCGTATAGAAACCTTGCAAAAGCATAACATTTCTATGGATTTTACAGTGACTGAAGCGGAAAGCCGAAAGAGCTGTGTGCCCAAGAGGAACAAGTTAACAACAGTGAATTCGAGCAAAATCTACAGGGGGTAGCTTAGGCTCATTTTGATAGTTGGCAGTAATTCAACGGTGGCACTGAAAAACGAAAATACATCGCATAAAAGGTTCATTTCGTTCTTAAGCCTTATATTCTCGATTCGCAACGCGAGTATTATGGAAGAAAATTGCGTGCATTATTTGAAGTGCATACAACGATACACGTGTACACTAACACATTCTCTAACCACAGACTGTCTATATAGCATATAGATACGCGATATATTCCTATGTACAAACCATGTTAAGCTCTTTGCGAGGTTGGAAAGATTTGCAATGAGCAAGCCGGAAAGATGGATTGACGTGACGAAGCAGAGCAAAGGATGCGATTCAACCAAGGGAAGTAAATGTCTCGTTAATAAAGGGACGAATGGAGAACTAATTATTCCTAGGGTTCTCAGTAGTCAGTGGAAGATCATTCTTTTGGCATCTGAATTGCTATTAAAATTACTTCAGTCGTGTGGAATTGACTTACGTAGTCCTTGGAAAATGTTCAAATGCACAGTACAGCGTGTGTAGTGCATATGGTGTATATCGTCCTTACTGGGTTGCGATATACATATGTATATAGTGTATCGTCTCGTGGTGAATAAATTAAAGGGAAGGGAAGGACATGACGAAGCCGAAATTAAATGACGAAATAAATCAAGTCGCTGGAAGACTGAAAGTGGATACTGTATCTTTATACCTAGACAAGCAGCGAGAGCTTCGCTGCATTCTAAACTCAACGGCGCCGCTAGCTAACCTCCCTCCCGGTAGAAAGTAATTAATCGCGAAACCAGCGTTTCTGCATTCCGTTGTCTCTTCCGCCTTTCTCATCCCCGATTCTTGGCGTCGTTTCCGGTGAAAAACTGAGAGTATCTTCGTTGAGAACATTAATTTATATTGAGGTAGGCCAGAGATAAGTGTAATCCGCTTTCACAGATTCTAATTAAACAATGTAAAACGTTACGTATTCCAAAGCTGCTTCCTTCGCTCCTCCTATACTTCTTAATCCTAACTTTTCGTCTTTCACCTCCGTTTTAAAAAGCGAAAAGTTACACGAATACTCACAGTATATTTAACATGTATAATACAATAATACGTACTACACAGTACACTATAGTACTGTGTATCCGAAATTCTTACCGATCGAATTTCTTATAATGAAAGAAACTTTTAAAGCATCTCAAAAGGAATTTAGCGAACTTCCAAAGCAGACGACATTCCATAGGTACTTAATCCTGACTGGTCCTTATGGTACGAAAGGCGGTCGTTCCTATAAGAATTTTTTAAGATTTTCTTAGCTTATCTCAAGCATCTATCCTATAACAGTATTTTTTACGCTTGGGTAGACAAGCCTCGTTTACTTCTCTATGTCGTCGCGACGCTGGTTTCCCATGCCCAAGTATCATTTCTAAAGGATAAATGTCTACTCGGGCAAAACTCATCAGGAGGACACACATGTTCCCCATCAGGGCTGAGTGGCGTTCGGAGATGAGTATGGGCGTCACGTTTTAATTCATAATTAAGTGATAATGGTCCTGGCGACATCT
Source organism: Syrista parreyssii (assembly GCA_030142615.1). Classification (NCBI taxonomy): domain Eukaryota; kingdom Metazoa; phylum Arthropoda; class Insecta; order Hymenoptera; family Cephidae; genus Syrista; species Syrista parreyssii. Next base: position 362,009 of record JARQTG010000135.1, on the reverse strand, counting down.
GCTCTCCTTCCAATGACGTGTGTGCGTATGTGTATGCGCGCGCGCGAGAGAGAACGAAGTCTACCTAGGCTTCTGGTACTAACCAACTACCACTGAAAGAGGACCGTGCTGCTTGTTTATTTATGCAATCCCGTGTTTGCTTCATTAAGACCACCGCCGGCGTCGTCGTGTTACTGTATACGTGCTTGGGCTATTGTGTTAAAAATTGACGAACTTTATTACGCGAGATAAAATCGTTACGCGGGTGTGCATACTAGGTTTATTTTTTGTTACACATATTTTACAGGAACCTCAAAGTCGTTTGGGAGGTTTAAGGTGTCGTTAGGTCATTTTTCAAACAATATGTCCAAGGTACTGTTTAATATTAATACCGTAGATTATTTGAAGAATTTTCAATGGCTTCTTTTACTGGTATTTTAATACTCTGTAATAACTGGTAATAATTCTTTGAGGAATTTCTGATATTTATCTCAGATGTATCTGTACTGTGAATAAGAACTATTAAGAAAATTATTAAAATAAATTGTTTTTATTTATTTATATCATAGCCTTTCAGCTATCTTTGAATTCTCAATTCTATTCTAAATCTATTCCCCTATCGCCTCTTGAAGTTCTCACGGAATAAAATGTCTTTATAATGTCCTCATTCCTCTAAGGAATCCACAATAATACCACGAGGCAATATAAGAACGTACATTTTCTTATCGGTATTTTACTCAAGAAAGAAAAAAGTCAACGAGACAATAAGCGCCTCGTCTTTCCAGCGAAGCGGGTATCTCGAGCAAGTGGCAGACATCAGATACGACGGACTCTAATGATTAGGCGTACAAGGCAGTTATTACACGGGCAAGCAGTGTTGACGTTTCAAGAGGCGCGTTACGAGGATGAATATGGCTGGAATCTTTTATCAGGCATTTCGCGGCGTGCACTCGACACGCGATGTATCACGCGTGAATAACGCATATATGTACATGCATGCGCGTATACGTAGGCTACCTACTACGTAGTTCGGTAACGCGTGCGTGTGATGTAAGGTTATTGCTATGAGCCTCAGGTAAATCATGCACACCGACCTTCTATTAATTAAATAAGTGCTCTTACGAATTGCACCCTCACGTTAGCACGCTGCCCGATGATAGGTAGATACACGGTGGATTCTGCACTGGATATTTCTTGATTGGCCAGTACGTAGTATAGAATCCAAGTGCAACAATCGATACGATGGGCGTGCAACTACGTTTATATTACTTCGCACGCTTTCGACACGGAGGTCATTACCGGCAATGAGGAACGTGCTGCTAACACGAAACATGCTAATTCCGGCATCCTCGCACGAGATGCATATCTATCGTGCGAAGATTGTGTACCTGTTGTTTATCGCTCATTAGGCTGATAAGCTATTAGTTTCTGTGGAATTAAAATTGAACATTTTGAGGAAACGCTGAACAGCTGTTTCTTCTGAAATCGTTTATGGGATTTTTTTTACGTTTGTGGATTTGGTTGATGCAAAGTTTGATTCTTTTTTATTATTATTATGCTCGTTCTGATATTGGTTATTTATATTACGTGGGTTGTATGCAGTTTTGTTTATTTTAATGTATTCGTATACTTATGGATTCGGGATAACACCTAGGGCGCATTAATTATGTTAAATAAAGTTTATTCAGATACAATTTAATTTAGAGAGAGTGACTGATATGATCGTTCTCGACAAAGAGGTCGTACTGCTACAATCTCTCTTTGCCATGATAAAATTCTTTTGACGGGATGAACGCATTTTTGAAAAATAAATGGTATCTTTACTAATTAGAGATATTAAAAATGACTACTGAACACGTGACACCTTTGATCTAGGTGTGCCGTGGAACGGTGTAAGTACATTTATGAATTATCCAAGTTTCAACTAATTCAATGTATAATAATTAAATATTCATATCAAAGTAATGTCATATCTGCTTTAAAAAAATACGTTTCATCAAGAATACGAAAACATTGTTTTTATAAGCACGATACAAATTCACTGCATCGTGCTTTAAGGGTATAACAGTAATTGGAGATATTGTCATGTATGTTTTTATATAAAAAATTCGCAAGATGCCCGACATTGTTAGTATCGGATCAGCAAAATTATACTGCAACATGGTTTATTAAAAAAAAGGGGCTTGTCAAATAAAAAGTATCAAATTACATTTTTATAAAACAGGCATAAATAGGTAGAGCCAGAAAGCATCCGTATTTCAATGATATGGACAAAGTCCCAAAATAAGTCCAAGAGCTTTTCAACGGTATGCAAAATACGAGGAAGAAATTGAATATTTTTTTACGTGGCAGTCCTGACATTTGACATTCGAACCCGAATCTCCAAGATATAAAACTTACCGAATGGATTGCCATATTACGGAGATTTCACGTTCCCCATTTCATCCGAAATACTCGAACTGTCAAAGCCACTCGGTCTTGTAATCTTTCTTTGGTACTTTGTGCTTGCTCTTGTCGTATTAATGCGACTTCAATGTTTGTCTCGCACCCCACGTGTTTACAAAGCGAGGAGCTATGCAATGCGAATAAATAAATGTGTTCCCCGGTACAAATAAAAAAGAAGCAAGATAGAAGAGAGAATTAAAAATAAACATCGAGAGCCGTGGGACATACAGGAACCGACAACCTATAAAATACATGGACATGCTTTCTGCGTAGCGAGTGGCAAGATTTATACAGCTTTTCAAATTGACCGAAACGGGGATACGAACTATAAATGTCATAGTTAACGTATGAGCTCGTGCTAGTAATTTAAGGATGCTTGGTCGAAGCGATATACGTAAGAGCGTGAAAAAAAAGAGCATTTGTAAAACCGTGAAATTAGGTACGAATTTGTTCGCTGGCTTTTCATGGAAAATAAAAGAAATATCAAGCTTGTTGGCAAAAGGGATTTACTCGTTTGATAAAAATGAAAGGAAATATTTAAACTCTCTGTTGACTTGCGTCGTACGGAAAAGTCTACTCTCTTCTAGTTGCGTTTTAATCTATGTAAAAACGGGTGCTTTGCGTCGTAGCTTTTTTTTTTGTGAAACATGAAAATTCGGAAGACACACACGTCACGTGTATTTTTCGTGACTTATAGGGATGTTTTGTTGACGTAAAAAATATAAAGTTCAAGTATTAAAGAAATAAAATGCCAGCCGACGTCAGCGCGGGACTCGCGTGTATTCAGCTTGAATGCGACTGCGTGCAACTGTGCAACCTCGTTGCGCTTATGCGGCGCCGGCGGCCGCAAAAGTGAATGAGAAGTGAAGGTTTTTATTCGTAATGAAAAGTTGCGCCCGCCAGTGAAACTATTTTTATCACTTGCGTAACAGTAAACTGACGGTCGCTGAAATTTCGCTTATACGACTATAAGAGAACCGACAATAATATATACAGTGATTTTTGAGAATGATAAATACTACTGTAATCGTGATTAATATTTTGAAGAAATCGGTAAGATTACAAATTATGTATATCTAGGAGAAAGAACTGTTACACGTTGAACGACATGAGAGACTATCAAGATGTCAATGACACGTGTCGATATATTACAATAATGAAAATGACAGATTGAAAATGCAATACTAAATTACTCAGTATAAACATAACGTAATCTTATAATTATCCTATTACTATAAATTTATATAATAAAATTCATGTTCGTTCGTTATATTATTTTTGGGGTATATCATATGTGAATCGTAGGAATTTAATATCGTCTAGAAGTTGATCGCATTTATTTAAGAAAGCAAGTTCGACCATTTTTTTCGAGCTCTCTGGGAAGACTTTCTGCGTAAAAAAATTGAGGTTATCGGCGTTAACGCTAAGTTGGCGAATAAAATAGAAAGGTCGTATAATGCATGAGCTCTGATTTGGGACGAGTGGAAACGGCAGGAAGACGAATGCTTCGCCATGAGTCCAGGGACCTTTATTATGATACCGAGATTTCGCTGGGTGGAATCAGCGAGAGAGGAAAGAGGGAGAAACAGAATGATAGAGAGGATAGTCAGACGGAGAGAAAGCCACGTGAGAAGAAGTAAGAAAGACGGTGAGAAAATAAAAAAAGAAAAGTGGATAGGCGAAGGCCGTTTGCTATGTGGCCAGCATTTTTAACGTTCGACTGTCTCTCGAAGCATTTGGAGAAAATTTTTTATTGACGTAAATTGTCACGTCAATTTACACACGTACGAGTATCATACGAATAGGAGGAATTGGCGAAATCGATCTATAATATTTTCATTTGTTTCTGACATCTTATAGAGTAGATCAATATTTCCTGTAAATGACAGTTGAAATACTTGACAGTCAAATACACGCTTCTGTTACACTAACTTATTTTACTTAGATTGAAATACTATATGTATAGCTTATTGCAAGTAGCTAATGTAGAATTGGAATTGAATCACTTGTGTTTATAGTCCTAATATTATCCTTGTACATCCAATTCTGAGGTTATATTAGATTTAGATTAGTGCTTAGTCTACTGCAATTTGTCAGTTACAATTAAATTGCTTAGATATATGTGAAATTGTACTTATGGATGTCAACAAGACTTCCTATTCGTAGATACATTTACTTATATCACTGTAACAAAAATAATTGACAGTAAGTAGATACATGTATAAGATATAGTATGTAAAATAATTCCAAAAGTAACGTTTTTCTCAGAACCTCATAATAGAATTGGAAATATAAATTTTTGCCATTTTTTTTGCGCTTTTCTACCCTCTTTGCTTGGATCTTCGAGTCGCTTTTCTCATGGATACTACGATACATTCGCGCACGTACGGCGTCAATCTATAGAGAACGTATTGACCAAAGAGCCTTATGATATTTTCATTCGGCTTTGAAGCCGAGCAATTCACGCTCCTGTCGATGCTCTTGTGTAAATTCAGATAAGAAGATATAAGAAATTGAGTAGAGTGTTAATAAAATATGTAACTAAATAATATATATCTTGGTTCTACTTAATTGAAAAATCAGTGATTTATTTATTCAAAGATGACACGCGCATCGGTATGTATATGCAAAAAGAAAGAAAAATAGTTAAAAACAAACAGAAAGAAAATTGCGCCTTGTGTAAACGGTTTCTCCTTTCATCGCCCAAGTGGTGCTTATCGCGTTTCCTGTAAAGTAAATGCCGGCGGGTAAGCCTCAAAGTTTGCCAAAGGGCCGTGACGTCACGACGGCGCAACGTACAAAATGTAAAAAGGAAAAAAGATTGATACGAAAGTAATAGTTTCGAAGACTCCACGTGTACTGTTAAAAATTTCCGAGAGAAAATTACTAGAGAGCATATGAGCTTTCGTGCAAGAAATTTTCATACACACGAGGAATAATATTACAGTACCGATATAATACGGCATTTGAAATTGAATATATAGCACGTATTCGTAATTCTACTACGTCGTATATTTATCAGTGACAATGACAACGATATCAACAACATACATAAAATATACTTAATGAAAAGTTTCCATAGCAACGATATCAAAAGCGAAACACCGATTTCTCGACCTTAAATTCGTCTTTCTTTCGACAGATAAGGAGTGATCAATAACCAATCTAAAACTTATTGATGAGTTCAATTTCGCATAGCCATTCGAAAATCTCAGAGCCGCTCCAGTTCCGTACGGAGGCCACAAAGCGGTTTAATTAAAAGGGCGTATTTCCTTTGGATCCCTCGTGCAGAGGTGTGATGAGGGCGCATTTGAACGTGGTTACTGAACGGGTCGCGGGCGCGAGAGCTATGAAAGAGAGAAAGAGTGGGAGGGAGAGAGAGTGGGAGAAAGTACGAGAGTACGTACGAGTAAGAGAGAGAGAAAAGGGCGTTTTCAATAAGCATTGATCTCAATAAAGTGGATAGACGCCAACCCGGTCGCTCGACCGAGCCTCAGAGATCCATCTTAGGCAGGGTGATCCCACAAAGCTTGGTGAGTCGGAGGATTGGGAATCCCTGGCTTAAGTTCCGGACGAGACCAACGCTAGGAAGGAGCTCCAGAAACACCCCCTAGTGTTGCGTATTTTACCTTCAATCGCCATCATCCCCTGCTTCCTTCACCACTGCTGCAAATTTACGAGCCACCCCGTACCATAAGCATCCTTGTACTTATGTATGCGGGTAACGTGTTGAATAAATAGCCCAGACTGTAAATAAGGTATCTCGCTAAAGTATCGTCCAAAGTAATCTGTAATTTTTCCTCCTTTTTTCGTCTCATTGAAACAACAAATATTTCATCTCTATGTGATACGTTTTTATGGAATTATCCTTCGCAATATACTTCTCTGTGTACGGACCTGCTTTTTGTCAATGGGATTTCTGTAGACAGTTTTATTATCGTTCCTATACGATATTCGTGTATTATACCTATATACATGCTAGTTATATTGTTCTGCGATATGATTTAAAAACGGGAAGTTTTTAAGGCAAAGTAATTTAACACTATAATCTACGTGCCTGCATACTTTCAGTCAAGACATATAAAATTTCCTTGTTCAAAGTTCACAAGACATGTACCTGACACTTGAGAGTCTATTTGATACGTATGCAGGAATTCTGGGCATCGGTAAGTCACCTAAAGAAATTATGCGTTTAATATCATGTTTTATTTTTTATTTTTCATATTTTCTTTTTTACGACCTTTATAAATTTTTAGGATCTCTGTCTCATCACGACACTATTTTTTTTAATACACGTCACTACTGCTTTTCTATGTAAGTTGCTGTCTACTCATACTACCTGTGAATATGAATTTTTATGACGATCAATTTGACTGTTTATTTTCTTAATTTTCTAGAAATGCAAATTTTTTTTTTCAATTAAATCCTATATTTGTATCTCCTTATTAATACAACTTTATAATATTATATATAATACTTGTTGCTCCATGCGTCATAACCTCGTTCACAATGAATAGCGAGCTATTCAGATTACCTAACTGGTACAGGTAAGTATCGTGCTAATACGTAAAACGATAAAAAGACGTTATTTGCGAATTTCGCCAATCACAGCAATTCTTAAGGCCTGCATAGTTCAGACTAGAATTCGCAACTATACAATTTAAAACGACTCAAATTACTACACACTGATATTACAACGTAGGCACGTATATTGCAAATGAAATCGTCCGATAATTTCATATAAAATTGTACGAAATATTAACTATATTCTCACTCCATCACGCTCGGAGTATTATCCAGTTTACGACACTGACTGCGAGCATAAACTGTGCATCCTAGTCCCAAAGTACGTTTTAGAGGCCAGCAGTAAAAAGGTTATAACGACCAACTTTATTTCCGTCATTATGACGTTATTGAAAATAGACATGCCTATAGGCTAGCCTATAGTAGCGACTTATATTGTCTAAACTAAATAACCTGCAGAATGACGCTCTTGTAAATTTCGCTGAAAAACTTCAGATATGTTTTCAACACCTACGTAATACTTTATAAAATATATATTCAATGACCGATATATTACGTGACGTCATCGGCCTGTGAATAACGATGTACGGTTTAATGACGACTGGTTTACGAACATCAAATAAATAGGCGAATGGAATCGTATGAAATCTATTAGTTTGGTGTGGGCGAGTAACGAAGTTACATAAATATGGAATTTTAGGAAAGCATAAAGAATCCATTGGTGACTGGTTTCGATGTCGCACTTTAACGAGAGTGCGTAGGTCGAATAAATGTCCAATCGTTTAAACATTCGTGTCGTAACAATTCTCTGGAATTTTTCTCACCAGTTATCGATAATCCTATTCGCTTTAACTTAATGGATATAAGGTTCTTCGATTTCTCCCTCTATGTGTTACGTTCTATAGACGCCTCGAAGTTTACGTAAAAATGAAAAATGTCTTGTTTGGTTCGATAACGACCTTAGTTTTAGCAATAAACTTTTTTATAGAACGAAAACTTGGAGAAAATTATATACAAATTACATTATCGTTATCCGCTGATTTTTTTATTATGCATATGAATATCACTTTTTTTTTTCCTAATTCTTCAAATTAGTCAATTATGAAATATTATAGTATAGATACTTTCGAATTATATTTTTTACGTTAACCAGACTGCATTTGTTAGATATTTTTCTGAACGTCATTTACTCTAATTAAAATTCACGCCTCCAGCATACGCGGTATATGTATAGTGTACGAGATACTTTCAGAAGTTTATGACTGAATTTTCAAAATGGTTAAAAGACACCCGCGCGAATCGTTTAAGCATCTTTTACTTCGTGTGCAGGCGGGCAATGTTCCCACGGAACTTCATACCCTTAGGGGGCATCGACTTTACCCGTTATTGCGTATAATGACAGACTGCCCAGCGAGTACCTATACTACCAATACCTTTCAAGCAATTTCACCTGCAATGACCAGAGGCAGATTGCTTGTCAACAATTGACCAGCATACCAATGTCCACTACTTTTTATCGATTCCACCAGAGAAAATTATACCGAGTAGTGACATACATAATCCGACCGATCGGAAGTTTGCATGAAAAATAAAATGATAAAAATAACCCATAGAAGCTGTAATTGATATAAAATATTAATTTTTCATATTACATAAATAATTATTAAAACATGACTAAAGACGAAAAAAGTAACTAAATTTATGTAACTCGATACAGCCTTTTATTTGGAGTTCATACTTCATTATATATACGTCAGTGTTTAGTGATCAGACTTAATACAGAAATTAGGTAAATTAATAATTATTAATAAAAATATTAAAAGATACTGATAATGAGAAAAACACTTCCAGTGTTACATCAATTAATGTCTATATTTGTATTTTAAATAGAAATACAAAAATGTCCAAGTACCTTGTTATCGAGAACGTCTGCACATGGAACTGATCAATATTGATTCAATAACTCTGGCAATAATATGTTTGTATATCCCACGATTATTAAAATTGAGCATTGCAATTGTCCTATGATAGATTTTTCGTTTTACACAGAAGCATACAACTGTCGATGCATACCACACGTGTATCAATATATCCAGTATACACCGGACTGACGCAGGATTTCGATAGGTTTAACCTACCTTCGAAATAGCTACATTTCGCGAGGCAATATCAATCGACTCAGTCCTCGATCATTACAGTCTTAACGATACCCAGGAAATCGTATCTGTCCCTTATTACCTTACGGAAACTCTTCTTTAATGACGTGTACGTTAAAGGCTGTTTACGAGACGCTATATACTCGGCCGTTACAAATATATTGCTTGTAAGTCGATCGATCTATTTTTCCACAAGTTATGCGACCGGTGACACAGAACGCTATGTGTTTCGGGTGGTTTAGTTCGGTGAATTTTCCGATATGAAGTAAAGGAACGAACGATCTCAGCACGAATGCACGTCGCGAAGTGTGCAAGAGTAAAGTAGTTGGGAAAATATTTCTCGCGCCTTGCCAACCAACGTGCTTCGAGTTTCGAAGAACTGAACGAGAACGAACAGGGGTGTATACATATATCTGTATAGACAGTATACGGGTATATTATATAGGAAAAAGGTTACAAGAAGGATAGTATGAGTAGTCCAAGAGAGAATAAGCGGCCAATCCTTCCAGCACAATATAGTTTGCATAACAATGCGTTACACGAGGCGACAATAAATCAACTGCGTATCTCATCGATTATGTCCGCCCCTATACTTATCCGACGTCTTCCTCTGCTATCGGATGTCCCAATCTTGAGGTTTTGCGATGCCACAGCACTCCTGAGGGAGCACGATATTTTGCGTGTCAGGCAAATGTCGGTTGGCAGATGCCGACAATTACTTTCGACCGGTGCCCAAGAGAAGAGGCTATGCAGCATGCAGATTTATCCCGAGGCAATGACCAATCGTGGCAAGACTTGTGATTTTGGACAGGTAACCGGGCCCATTTGCGATCGTATGCCGATTTGCCCAGCGCTTGTACCCATCCTTATGAAATTTGCCCAGAAGACAGATTGACGTAGTCAGACAGAGCCACTTTTTCTTACTCCGTGCTATTTTTTTTATTGTTTATTTTTTACATTTCTCTTCGTGCGTCAAGGATGCCATTTAGAATTCGCTCGCTGCGAATGGTTATTAATTTTTTAGCTACTTTCTCAGTTATAACGATATTCAGAATATTGATCTACGAAAGAAGAGCAGCTGATGCTTCTAGTAGCGTGGGAGGCTGAGGATCTTCAGGATTCTCTACTGGAATATTTAGCCTCGGGATAGGCAGGTGTGACCGTCCTATCAATGTAATACGTAGCATAGCGCATAACCAAAGCGCAGGATAAGTCGTGCATGAAGTTGCGTCGCCGAAAGCTACATTGGAAATGTAAAAAAAGTGTAGAAACCCATAAGGCGAGTTTCCAAAATCGTATCGAACCCGTCAACGATATTGACCTATACATGAAAAATAAATCGTTCCTCGTTATCACAACGTTCAGCAAAAGTATTGGACATTAAATATCGCGAGGTTGGGTTAGGTTTATTATAGGATAGCACGCATTTCCAAAGCAAATACTTCTGCGGGTGGTTGTATGTCCTTGCAATAAAATTCGATGTGGGTTTCCTGTAGATAACTAAGTCTGCTTATCGGTGTATCAAGTTTAAAATGCAATATCAATAAAACATATATACATCAAAAAACACGTTGGGATCGAGAAGGATACTGAAATATCATGTATATATATATATATACGTACGTAGTAGGTAGAGGAACATCTCTCAGCTCGTACCTAGTTATCGACGTGGCCATATTTCTAGCAAATGTATCGCAATACGATAATGTCACTAGGAAGGGTAACGTAGCCCACGGCGAACATTCTTGGCGTAGGATCGTGGGAGTAGGTGGAAACGTGAAAACGTGAAAAATGGTCAAAATAGCATAGCAGGTAGACCAGACGAGTGGAGTACCGTACGTGGCTGCATCGTGCTTCACAGGAAATAGGTATCCTACAGGCTCAGGTTGGTCGTCTGGCTTTTGTGTGGATCCTAACTGGAATTGCTGAAGAGAGACTGAGAGACTGTAAAGGGAGAGAGAGAGAGAGAGAGATGGAGAGAGGACGAACGAGCGAGAATAATGGTTGGAGAAAGATAGGGAGTAGGGAAGGGGCTGAAGGGTTGCAGGGTTGCAGGGAATAGCTGATACAAATATGTATCAAGGGAGTTTGGTTCGGTGGAATAGAGCAGCTTGGCGGGCAGCCAGGTTCAATACGCCTACTACGGCATTCAGCATCTGAAACAGCCGGCTTGCTGCTATGTCCGTGCGTGCTTACGACTGCCTCCCTACAAACTACGATTCGACTGAACGAACCACTGGAGTTCAAGCCGACCAGACCAGTGTGAGAAGCCTTAGGCGTTACTATTCATTTATTGAATACTACTCGTGAGTTGGATAAATTTGCCATAAATATTAGAAGATGAGTTCATCTTGTCTAAGTCTTGTTTAGAGTTTGAGATAAATTTTTCAAACGATTTTGTTATATTAGAATGCAATCTCTGACGATAATCAATAGAGCTACGGATCATGGTATAGGTATAGTTAGACCATGTTGGAGTTCGTGGGGATTAACGATGGATTCGAATGATTTATGTGGTTAGAGCTATAGCAAAAAATTACGATGATGCGTCCTGAGTTGTTTATTTATAAATAATTATTAAGATAAATGTAGAATCATGGCGGAGAGCGGAAACCAGGAATTTCTTTTTTTTAAGTAAACTTCATCCGTTGAAACGTGATGTTTTTGAGAGAAAGGTAGAAAAGTCCGACGGGTCTTTGATAATTTTTTTTATACCTTCTACCTTTCATCGGAAAAGTGTGACCTATTTTTCGTCAACTTTTGTCCGATGGAATAGTATGTAGCAAAAGGCGACCATGTTGGAAGCTCAATAAAATTGCTTATTAAAATTTTGCAACGGCACCATGAACAGCTCATAGCTCGACACGGTGGAGAGCATGTAACAAGACTCTGGGCTATAGCGGCAGCCTTTGTCCAGTGACCCCGTTATCCACCTCGAGACCAGCCAGTCTTCCACATCCACCTTTTACCTTCCACCTTCCTAAACCGAAGGCACGAACCATGAGTGAGTACGTGGAACGTCAAAAATATTATACTTTCTTCCCCTAAAGGAACAATTGCTAAGAACACGGCACGTTTCTTGGAAGATATTTATAGGCCATTTTTACAAGGAAGTAGCACGGATGAATATTCTTGTGTAAATACTGAGATAACGTTGCGAGATGGAAAAAATGATTATCCATCACTCTCTTTACTTTACATCGTTATTTCCTTGTAGTGTGCACGTGATCTATAGATATATCGAGTATCGACTTCGATAATTAATATGGAATAAAAATAAAAATAAATATTGATAATTTCTATTTTCTTCTATTCAATCTCTCATTCATTTAATTGTACCGAACAAAATAATAAAAAGCCAATATTTTTACTTTTTAGTGCAATACCCATTCAGAGATACACGTAGAGGATAAAGTTTTTACGTCAGAGAAAAGTCTATCAACTACCTATTTTAAAAGAGAATTGATGTCGGCTTTTCCTGAATGGGTAATTGACTTTCTATAGCCTCTTGAAGGGATTTACATGAATTATCTTAGAACACGATCCTCCATTAGTGACACAGGATGTAGCATCCTCCTTTTCTAGGTACGAGAGGGTCGATTAAATTGGGAGTATCTAATTTTATTCAAAATCGATACATCCGTAATACTGTTAGCATCATATTAGCCGTCAATTGCCTTTTCGCGAACAACACTTTGTAAATACTTGGTCAGCATTGAGGAAGACCAGGGCAATGCAGTAATGAATTGTTTCGTGAAAATTCCTTCGAGCGCTCAAATCCGCGTGACGTGTTATCATGCAACATCAAATCAGCAAGAAGGCCTGATCTTCCCAAGATCCCGTTAACAAAGTAGAGACCAGTTGTATACTAGCCCCTAGATTAATGTGCCTAATGCTTATTGGTAGTTCATTCTTCCACGTAGATCAGATGTTACCAGTACATATGTATAAGCAAGAGTATCCTAGCAATTCGGCAGGAAGTAAAGAAACACTTGATGGCATACAAAGTCGAAAGAAAGTTCTTTATCGTTACTTCTTCTTTTTCCTTCGTAGGCGCAGAACCGATCAGTCCAAAAACAACTGCAAAGGCACTCTGGTTTATTGTTCTGCAGACAATAGGAGGACAATAGGTATATAAACGTGGATGCACGTAGCCCCTTCGACATTCAGTGAACTCCACGATCCACTTGAAGCATTTCTACTTCCACATCCAATTCCGTCTCCACGTCCGCTCTTGGGGTTAACCCAGCTCGCAGCATGTTTCCGGAAATGAGAGTCTCGGTTCATCCGGTAAGCGTTCTTAGTATGCTGGAGAAGAAACAAGAACACGAAAATTATCAAGGCCCGTAAATGTCAGGCTGATTCTGGAAGTGGCAGTATTAACGTTAATTCACAGGAATAATAGTAAACCAGGTGCTGCCATGACAGGCGCTGCAGCACCAAGACGTGTCTGAAGGTAGCGCGTACAAGTAGCAAAATAAAGGAGAGTCCCTGTTGCAATTTATTTCCTATTACTTAGACGATGGTCTTCGGTCCTTGGTGAGTTGAGGCGAGTTGAAGCGAGTCGAGCTAGTTGAACTAGGCCAGGGATTCCAGCGTGGCTGCTAAAGCGGGATGAAGACGAAGAGGAAGTACGGTAAGTGAGGCTACGAGATATATGTACGTGCCTGTAGGTTGGCTATAACCATGTGGGTCGAAGGTGGTACCAGCTAGATCCAAGGAAATGCTGGATGTGGACAAGGTGGAAAAGGTAGGAGAGCCAAGAGAGTTAGGGGAACTAAGAGTGGAGTGGAGACAGACACGGACATGTCAGAGTAATGAATCGTTCCCTAGACGCGTTACCCTTACCAGAATCTATATAAGGGATATACTCGTCATATAAAGTCCTACCTCCAATTCAACCATACGATTGTAACCCTGATGCTGATTGCATGCTTCTATATCCTTATGCTAGGTTGTTCTAACAATTGTTTTTTCTTTACTTATCAATATTTTTACCATAAAATTGCTGCTTGGTGAAAACTCAGCTTAGGTATTATTTCTCCTTAGTAAAAGGTTGTAGAACATCTTTTTTAACAGCTGACTATGCTTGGAACGAAGAATTTTGTTCATGGTCACTCTTAAGTTATTACACGTTTTCAGTACATTTAAATGTCCAAGGTCTTACAGGGGTTGTGTGTCAAGGATCTTATTTTGTCATGAGACAATTCGTGTTAATGATTTATATGTCAATTGTGCTTTGACAGTTCAAAGAAATTAGAATTTTTTACTTCGATGCTATTTCGTGACTGTTGCCACACTGCGAATCTAGGCGTGTTATTTGAATACATTTTAAAGGTGATACCTAATTCTATTAGTAAGATACTTGAGCACAAATTATTAAAATTACGTATTTGAACATGTTAATACAATACATTTGAAGCGTGTTAAGTAGCATTCTCACATGTATTAAATGACACTTCTTATATTTGTAGTGTAATAATGTTATTTCCATTAGAACTTTATCCTGTTGTTTACGATACACCTTATGTGTCAGTTAATACGAGGTATGGTTGTATTATTTTGTGCTGTGTAGATTTATGTTTTCGTAGTGCACGCAAGACATTTTTCAAGAAGTTGATAAGAACGTATTATGTATATTAAACCAAGCATATATAGACGTATCAAAATACACAGTTCTATTTATTTCCATGTTCATTGTAGTTTTATATGCAACATCTTATTCTACGATAAATCATATATGCAAGCTGAACTCGAAAAATGTTCTCCAAGAGCTACGTAACTTTCCAAGGGATTCGCCAGGGCTGGCAGCACTAGCAGCGCACTATGGTAGGCAGCGGTAATTCCATGAGATCAACGGGTCACAAAAACGCTACAGATTTTCTCGTCTCGTCGGTAAAGAAACTTTGGCAAAGTTCTCTCTTCTATCCCGAGGTAGTAGGCATGTTTCTTCTTCTTAACTTGCACGATCGCTCCCGTGGTAGCAAATGCCCTCCGCTTCACGGCATTCTTGACTACTTTATACATTACGAATGGCTACGACGTGGACGTTTCTCAAGATGGTTGCTTTTACAGGGGACCGGTGAAATTCCACGTTTTCAAATTGCCTGTTACCGGCCGCTGTAGAATTTGCAAAAAGAAGGAAAAATACGTGTGTAAAGTTACTACAGATACGTAATCCAAAAATCGTTGTATTAGCCTTAAATCTAACGAACTGACTGATTGCTTTATTGAGACTATATTGTTTCTATATATCTTGTGTAGAAATTACACAATGTGTTTAGCACTTTCAGTTTTCTAGTAAATCTATATTAGGTTAGTAAAGTAGATTTATAATAATATATTTGGGCAAATAAGTCCTTCTCTTCTACGTATAATTCATCCGTGAGGAGAATTAATTTTAGAAGGGCCATCTCTCTATGGCTTTTCAATACAAAAGAGTCCCCTCGCATTTGACTCATGGATTCACTATATGGACACACTTCTGTTTCGGTTATCCATATAAGGATATACACACAGTATGCGTTTCAGGAGTGTTCGTTAAATTCAGGTTTCCTGTCGCAGTTCTTCAGTGTGATCGAATTAACGAAATTTGATGTTTCCAAGACACATTTAAAGTTTTAGGTTTTGCAGGTATTGCTACGTTATGAAATTATATATCTGAATTGGAAAAAAGTATAATTTTGTGACGTCACAAGAAAAACTTGAAAGTTAACGGCAAAGTACAAATGCTGTAGCTTACCGTAAGGTAGTTGTGACTTGATTCTTTCCAATCTATATTATCTGACAATCTAAATGTATATTTTCAAATCGGATAAACGTTATTTACATTTTCTTTAATAATGTAGTCAGAAAGGTATCGCTGACACTTGCAGAGAATTTTATTCCGTGTGATATTTTTATAGGGATAATATCATTCGAAAGTACCTGAAACAGTTTTAACGTTTTCGTGCACGTCAACAGCGTGGACTTTCTGAAATGCAACGTTTGCTATTGGACGCGTGTAAACACGCATAACGAATTGTCATGGGGTGAAAGTTAAATGTTACTAATTGCTTGTGAATAATTAAAGATCGATGCGAACATTGATTACTTTTCAGTACTGTATGTTGATTATCAATATAAATGTATTTGCGTGATAATGATAATTATTATTAATGGCAATGCTGTTTGTTTGTAAAGATATATGATAACGGTTCACTAGCTGTCAGTATTTTAATTATTAATGTATTATCTATCGTTGGAAAAGGTGACGTAGTAGTACGAGTAACACCTCATTGGCAGTTTTTATTTAGTGTATTCTTCTTCTAGTGTATTCCAGTGAATAAAAATAGGCTGGAGATACGTCGTTGAATGTTAATGCCAATACTATATTTATAACATAGAATGCATATAAATGGTTATTCAGGATCGATGCATCTCTTGAAGTTATAGCGCGTGGATTTTGTTCCTGTAATAGGATCAAAATAAAAATTGATCATGTCTGTCATAATTCAGTTATAACGTTGCTTTTGAAAACATTGTTATATAAATTTTTTAATAAAATTGCTTTTCTTTTAACAAAATATTCAATATTTATAAAGTTATAGCGATTTAAAAACGCAGTCCACTGACTTATGATATAAACGCGCCGGAACTATCCGAATTTACCCGAACTCAATCGTGACGTCATGATGGTACTGCCGAATGCCCATGGTACGTGCAATACGTAGTACTTATGCTTGCGTCTTGTCTGTTTTGGATTACGTGTATCATAAAAGAAATAGAAATAAGAGAATCGACTAGCTAGCTATAGTGTTTTGTGCCTATGTGTAAAAATACGACGAAAAGTGCACCCAGTCAAGTGTTTGTGACAGTCCCACTGCGACGAAACGCCATTGAGGTTATGATTCCGACCAGCCTGGCGTCCTGGCGTACCGACGCAAACGAATTACTTTTGCTGCGACGATTAGTTTGTTGTAAGTACTTTATATTAAACTATTGGCCTCATTAGTATCCAACTATACTTATAAAATTTCCGATATACAAGAATAGTATCTTTCAATGTGTTTCACAAATCATGGATCACATTTTGGTAACATTATGTATAAGTGACGGTTATTTCTGTTCTGATATACAATGATACTGTTTTCTAGTTAAAAGACGAGGTGGATAACTATGTACATTACTGTCAAATGGGTGGGCCTATAAAACTGTTGCCTCGAGTTGAGTCGCTATTTAATAAATAATTTAAAATAAATATAAAGAAACGAAACGATCCTATTAATGTGCATTGGTTTTTTGATGTGTATTTAATAAATCAATTGTATTTACTATTATACTTTCTAAATTTACTTAAAAACCTATTTGAAAATGCCATCGATTGTATTTATTTGAAAAAAAATCAGTTTTTGTAAGTAACCAGAAATACGGAGCTATTCTATACAGTTTTTACTAATGCATTACATTTATGAACTCCAAAATTCGTAGTCATATTAAAAGATACAAATTTCACTGTCAAACTATTACCTATACATGCACTGCTGTTTAGTAAATTAATAAATCCCAGTCTGCCATAATTAAAAGAAAAATGAATTTATGAACATTAAAGGCTCAAATACCCCATCGCTCTGTTACCTATTTAAAATACGTAGAAAATGACATTTTATTTGCATTTGGCCAAAATTCCGTAAACATAAAGAGACTTACGGAGAAATAAAAGCAAAGCAAAATCCATCGAATGGTAAGAAATCTCAAGTAAAACGATACTAGTGTATCATTGCCCCAGGCTGAATAGCAGAAACCAGTAAGGGATCTAGAAATAGCAGATAGCTAAGTAGATCAGACTTGGACTGGCTCAGGTTCCCCATGCGGGGTGCATAAAATATTGAAGCCACGTTATAGCCTTACGCTCCTGTCTAGAATGTTGGATTGAAACACATTGCTTCCCCGATACCACCGAAGTCAAATCCGAAAGAAAGAACCAAATACTCCAGTAGTATTTCAATGTCTTAAGTGTATTTCCGCAGATACTCCTTCCGAACGATTTGCATAATCAACCGACAGTCGAACGAGAAGGGTTTATCTACCACCCAACTTTACCACCCATCCACCTGCTCATCTGCCATTCTTATTCTCATTCTTCGGCCTTGGAGATGCAGATCTTTAGAGCAGTACCGTTTTATGCACTTTTTCCATTACTTGATTCGATCCTCGATTTAGCGACTGATTGGCAAATGCTGTATTTATACTTGGCTCTTTCAAACGCAAATAAATTATTAACGAATCTATCAAACGAAGATACGTTGCGCCATCTGTTGGGAATATCCATTATTAATAAATATATTAGGTCATCCCATAAGTAATGCACTTTTCAGCGCATTTCTTTCAGCGCAGAACTTATACACTAGTGGAAAAACCCCTATTACTTATGGGATGACATGATAGAATGATGAATCAAGTGGTACATTTTTAACGACTACGTGACTAAACGTTATTTCGTGATTTCAAGTACTAAGTTTTAGTAATAAGATTTAGGTAATACTGTATATTTTTTTATTAGCATACATCGTGAGGAAGGGTGAGCATGAATTCTTAATTCAAATCTTTACCCTTTCAGCTTTATTAAGTCAATTATATTTATTTCATTTTTACTCGGTTCACCTACAAGAGTTAACTGCAACGAATGCTTTGATAAGCTTCCACATATGTCGTATGTAAGTTTCGTATGTAATAATATTTTTGTGTGCGCTAGAGACCATTTGAAATACAATACTTTCTCGAGCTAAGCAGTTACACGCACAGACTAAAAAAAGGGTTACATTTCATTCACATTTCATATTTCAATAGTACAGTATACACGTAATGTATAAAATATTAAATTTTTATTTCATTTCGTGTTCCGTAATATAATGCAGAGTACTTTTTATAAAAATACATTCAATTCTTTCCCATACGTTGAGTCCCTCTCGTTAACTTGCTTGTTCGCAATGATTAATTAGAGAAAAAACTTGCTAGGGTGGAATTTAAATAGTTTGTATCATATAGTCGAAAGTCGCACATCGCTCGAGCAATATTAAAAAAAAGTATATAATATTATAATGATATAATGTATCTACAATTAAGTGGTATTGAAAAGAGATGGGATGGGGAGGAGGGGGTATATATAGATTGAAGCGGGTAACGCAACGGTACGAGGACTGTAAGGTTGTGCGCTACGTTCCTCCATAAATCTTCCTCCCAATTTGGGCCGATCGTGACGTATCTGCCGATACGGCCTTGTTCCGTAAACGTTATGCAAATGTACAGTATCGAGTGTATCGCAGTATCGTGGTCGTAACATAAATATTGATGCTAACATCAGGACATTGTTCTGCCTGCTACTCGTGGAAACTTGAAATCGTTGAAATTACTATATGTCTATACAGGGATTGTACATTTTCTTTCGGGAGCCTTTTATAGGATCGTTAGCAACGCGAGGTTTAAATACCTTTGCATACTGATGTTCTTTCTTGATTCTTAGAACGTTCAGAGATTGATTTGTAATCGTCTTGGAAATCTCAAAATACCCTTTTATTCTTTAACGAAAATTTCAATTCCTCGGAGCGTTCATGGAAAAGTATAGAATAAACATCTATACGTTTCATTAGTACAGTAAATGAATATCTGTAATTCATAACACTTTAATAACCGACGTGCGTATAAGTCCGCGACGTGAATTTTCACCTGTTCTTCACTTTTCCCATTTTAACACAAGCAGAAAGCATCCAGGGTGCCTCGCGACATGCATATTATTCAAAAACCTTTCTCACAGTCACTTCCAACCCGTAGCGTTAAAATGTAAATATTTCAGCATTACACCCGATGAATACGTCACGGGTGTGCAGTGCGAAGATTTTCGTTGTTGTTTTCCAGTCGGTAATAACAGAACGTGGATCCAGTGAAGCATTGCATTTTGAAAATTCCTCATACCGTTCCGAAAAAAAAATACGTATATAAGAATAGACATTCGTTGAAAGCAAAAATTATAATTCGAATCCTTCATAATTCATTTCTCGCCTGCATAAAACATAACCAGAAACGTGTCCCAGTCGTGACCGCGTTTTCGTAATTTTCAGAAAATTCACCACACCTGCCACATCCGGTACGTTGATCATTTTCACGGATATCTGTCCTTTGGTCATTTACTGATTGTTTCCTGTCACGTAATATACCTGTATCTACAATACATCGATATGTACATATTACAGTACGTGAATCCAACCATGCACAATTCTTCATGTTTAATGCGACGTCTGCGAGAAAACCAACGGAAGTACTCAGTGCTTCGTGAAACTCGACAGCCCTTGCTGTATCTTCGTTTGTCCTTTTTGCTTTTCACTGTCGAACTTTCTCTCGGCAGTCTTTCATCAGCCGCTTATTTCCCACTCTGGTACCTCGCTTCGAAACACTCTCTTTAAGTAGTTTTCAGTTGGAATTAACAAGCAGCGACTAATAGTAACTCAACGTAACAAACTTTACAGCAGCCCCAGCCTCGCGTTCAGTGTTATAATACCCGCTTGATTTCCAATTGCATAACACGAATAATTCGTTAAATTCACTCATTCCAAATACGTGTCGCGTCCATCCACACAATTTCTTCGATATCACGAACCCTTCAAGACGCAGACCTACGCGGGCAACCTGTATCGGAGTATTATTAAGTTCTTGTGAGGTTCTTCTACGCCCCGTTAATAAAACTCTCATGAAAGGCATCATCTTAAGGGTAGGGACATGCGGAGGATACGTGTCCACCGTGTTGGGCGATTCGTGGCGAGCTATATATACATATAGGAGTTGCCGTAATTTAAGGTCGCTCCAAAATCCAGGAGCTCTCATTCGACGCTTGCGGACAGAACAAGGAGCGGCTATGTGCCTGCGTTGTAAATTCGCGGAGGATGATTTTGAAGCGGGCAGAAAAAATAAGACAAAAAATATATATAGAGAGAGAGAGGGAGAGGGAGAGTGAGTGATAAAAAAGGAAAAGAAAACAAGGGAAAAAACTGGAAGATGCGTGACCCGAGTACGTATCAGAGCTTAGGGCTACATAGTACGTGCCGCCAAAGTTAAGTGGTCGTGCGCTCTGTTTCTGACCGTGCATCGCCTACTCAAGCAAAATATCAGCGAAATTACGTAGGTAGGCATTATACACCCCTTTCGTTCTATGTTACACGGCAGTGTTGCGCATCGGGAAATAACAGTTCTGACAAGGACGATACTGCGTGGGTGACTCTTATTGTTACTGTATATTAATTGTTCTCCGTAGTGCAAGGTCGAGGTACATTTATTAATACGGGAAAAACATTATCAGTCTCTGTAGACACATATACTGCTACGGTACAATGTTCAAGTAGAAGTTGGTTCTAAAAACTAATTTCTATCCGAATGTTCTCATTCTATATATATGTATACCTATAGTCGGTTCAGGAGTTCAATTTTTTTTTAAGTCGGCGAACAAATCCAATTTCCATAAAAACATTAAATATATTTCAGCGAAATAACCATGCACGTTAACAATTTGCAAATACAATGTATGCAGAGCCACGCGTGGTTCGGGATTTGGTTGTTTTTGATTTGTTAAAAAAAAACACACATTGAACTATCGTGAATCGACTATATACTCGTAATAGAATTCAAGCCCGTTTTTAATAAGCACCAGGAAAAATATTGCCTCTTGGCAAGGACGCGTGTTCTAGGGTAAATAGAATTGCAGTAATACAGTAATTATATCATTTACGATATTACATTGTATATTCAACCTAAGGGGACGCATCCAATGACAGCACACGTGCTGTCACCTTCATCGAAACAAGTCCAATCTCTAGCGACAGATCTTCGCGACTGCTTGAATTTACTGTTAGAACGTTAGCTCATGATTGGCGTCAAAGGGGCTACAAGACTATATGAATATACAGCTCAGCCGGTATCAGCTATAGCTGTAGATATGAGATTACAATTACTAGCCATTTTGTCTACGTTGAGTAAAGAAAATGATCGATGGATCGAACGATAGCACAATTGAATTAGAGTCTATAGTATAGATATACTAATTGGGAGCGCACAATATCCTTCAAGTACCATAGGCACTGCCGTACAGTTTCAATGAAACGTAAAGAGACATGCAGGGACGTAGTACGTTGAATATACATATGATACTGTACTACAGATATAGGTATACTCCTCCTGGTGTAGTTAGTAATCAATTCCTAGCACGTGGATTCAGAAGGATAAGCGACGACGCCCCGATAGAATAAAGGAAGATGCAACGATCGAATGGTTAGACTCATGAATACCCGATAATTAGATAAATGACAACAATGGAGCGGCGGTTCGGCATCCCTGTGCGATTGTCACAGAAATAACCGAGCTCTCGTGTAACAAAGGCCCGTTTACTCTCTTGACTTTGTTGCTTGCCGTTGGCCACTCTTTCTCACTCTCTGCCTCGCCGCGCGCTTTCTTTCCCTTTACTTCTATAACAGCTTCGCTGCTCTTTTGCTCTTGGCTACGAGTGCTCCGAGTGAATGAGCGGCCATGGGCTCGTGCATGTGCACGGGTACATGTTGCCTCGCCTCGGGAAACAATGCTTGCATTTCGTGGTACGTGACACACAATGCGTTGCTCGGGGCAATCTTAGCGTTCGCATACCATTGGCAAAGGAGCCGACATTTTGGCTTCAATATTTGTCTAATGGTTTGCGTCTTACGTGTACACGTACTTATAGGTATAAAGGTGTACTAATGATTGTAACCATAGTGGACAAAGAGATTGATTATTATTATTGTTTATCGACGAATCTACGTGAGACCTGATAACGCATTTGCTTTGATGGGATATTATGTAAGGGAAATTTCTTATGTCGGTATAGGCACGTGCTGGTTACGTATTGTCGAGCTACAGGGTGACTATTTTATATTGTCTATTTGATCACGGAAAATGTTTTTCATGATCGATCTTATTGGGAATTTACTTATCGTGATTTAATTTTTTAATTCTTTGGGTACTTTATACTATTTCATATTACAGACATTGTTTCAATGTTGTTTAGCCAGTCGAAACGAGCCAATTTCAGACCGATGCGATTTAGCGGGCAGACAATGCCCGTTTTCTGCCCTGGGGCTGAAAACGTCTACTTTCTGCTCGCTAAATTAGCTGCTGACTTCGTTTCATCCCTGTCAGGATCGCATTTGTTTATTTTTTGCTGCGCGATCGTTTTGAAATTGTCTCGTTCCGACTGGCTCTAGGCATTAAAACTCCCAGTTTCAATGCAGGTAATATGAAAAATATAGTGTGTGACACGGGATAGAACATGATTTCAGACTTTGGGTGATGTCAGCCCTCGTCTACGGCTCGGGCAGCCAACTTCACCTAGTCTGAAATCGTCTTGGTTCATCCCTTGTCACGCAATATACTATCGTTTATATTCGTGTACTAGCTTATGAGATGCGTATTGTGTCGAGTGTTGAAAGTGAGGTTATGTTATGTAATTATTCTCTATTTCAGGTGAAAATAGGAAATGGAAGTGTTGTTGGAAAGGAGTTGGCAGTATTTGTGACGGAAACGTATCTGGTACCTGACTATGTAAGTATATAGGCCAAGTTGGTACATATGTGCATGTATGTATGTTGAGGACTCTTCTCTGGGATTCTGAGTCTGCCGCATACTTGACGCCCAGTAGGATGTCTATGGTAGCTGGAGAATTGTCGGATTCACAGCATCGATGAACGTTGAATTAGGACACGATTAGCGTTAGATCGATTTGATCCGCGACGAGGATGTCAAACTTTAGATTATCTTGGAAAGTGCCAAAAGGGGGATCGCTTGTCTGTATAATATCTCTGTCTTTATTTAAATGCTGATTTTCTACTTTTACTGCAGTTTGACCTACCGTAAATTTGTAATATTTTCTGGATGTTTGATACCCATGAATATACATGCAGCTGGGATTATTAAGCGGGAAATCGTTTAACCTGTAGTATCGAGGGTGGCGAGCATTTTCAGCGTGGTAACTTTCCTTCTTTGTCGAAGGGTAGATTGAATTTTGAACGGACTCGTTAGGGGTTGAATAGCGAAGACCATGGATGAAGTTTGCTTTCGAGGGAAATCCTCGGGTCAGCGAAAGAGCGGATCGCCGGTAGAGCGCGTTTTATACATACGTGATATGCCTATATATCGCTTGTGAATTTTCTCAATGGAAAAGGGGGAAGCAGATTTTCCCTAGTTGTCCGAATAAACTTCTTCGTAACAATGGAATGTGAAATGCTACGTGTTTCCAGTTAGGTTGAGTCGATGTATCGTTTTTATTCGAAAAGGTAGATTCCACCTTTATCAATATCAGAATTGGGTAGGAATCGATTTATTCCGAATATTTCTCTACATTTGCTTTATCGAGGTTATCGTTATTTAACGTACTGTGATACTCATAGAGATGGTCTGGTTTCAGAGTAGTGTAAAAGTAATATATAGACGTGGTCTTTCAGGTCACGTATTGGAAAGTGCATTACAGCAGTAGTAAACGTAAAATTAGGCACGAAAGTTTTTGTCATCCCCTTTCAAGTTTTTCGAAACCTTTTTAATGATGCTCACTAACTGTTAGCGTAATCGCGATACCACGCTCATCAGGTACGTGATGTGTAATCGCTGACCACCATTTGCCTTCTTCAATTTTTCGATCTATTGTCGAACCCTGAATGCCTTTTTTTTTTTCATTCTCTAGAGAAAATTTCATTCCACGAGTCATGAATGGCTTGGCATGTCACGCATATTAGGGGCATGCGTGCATTCCATAACGTGGCGTAACTCGTGTCGAAATTTAGATCTAAAAGTCTAAGCGATGCGTGGAAGCACGCATGGGAATTCGTCACTTTCATACAAATTTACTGTCCTGTTAGAACAGAGTGTAAAATTATAATAGAACACAGCATGAGAAACCAGGTGATTCAATTGCAATGAATTACTGAATCTTCGTAATTGTCAATGTTTCCACTCGGTATTGCATTTTGGACAATGCATAAGTGAGAAATATATTACTGTTAACGCTTTTGCATCTACTCAACGATTCAGCGTTAATTATAGCTAACGAAAAGAAAAATAACTGTAAACCTGTAGCAGTGCCATTTAAAGTCAGATATGCTTTTCTTGTAATAACGTCCTAACGAAAAGCGTGTAAAATTGCGTGATCAAATATTCACTCGTAAAAATGTATGTGAAATTGTCAAAAGCGTCATGTTAGTCGAAGATAGCACGTGCATTTGATTTATGTAAAGAATCAAGTCGAGTCGGTGCAATGACCTTGAAATTGTCTTAAAAAATGAAATAATTGTTTAAAAAATCGTAATAACATTTTTATCTATAGAATTAAAGTTTCACTTGGAATTCTTCGTATGCCATTATGATAAATGGATCTAATGACCTATCGCAAGTATGGTAGTTAACAATTAGTTTAATATTTATGTGACAATATCAGGTTGGCTTCCCTTGCACTTCCAGGTAGTACGTATTATCATTGTTACGTATCTTTTGATGATTCCGTGATTGAAGCTCGGAATCTCAAAAATGATACACGTGTATACAAATTGTACATGGATTCCCATCACGAAAGCAACTTCATGACTGATCGCTGATCGAGCTCCAATGATTCGAGCTACCGTGACCAATTGCACAGGGCAGACCTCTGCTATGCTTTTCACTTAACTTCCAGTCGCCGACGGTCATCTACTACCTTATTGACTTCTACCGCATACGTCGGTAAGAAAGGGTTCTGATAATTAATTATTTTTATCGAGCATTCAATTAGGAAAGATGATGAACCGAGAGACGACGAATTTGTTACGGTAGGCGTGATCCGTCGGCGATATTCATAAAGAAGCGCAAGCTAACTCTTAGTAATTTATCGTTATATAGCGTGGAATATTAAAACGTGAAAGACTTCATCAGACTCAACGCACGTTTACCGTTGAAGATGTGTGAGAATTTTTTCAGTTCATTTTTTTTACACCTTTTCGACATATTCAGGGAACAGCGTTTTTTTTTGCGGCATTTTTTTGCACCTGTATGGATACTACGAATGTAATGGAAATAACGTTTTTCAAACTGACAATTTCTAAATGTAACAGCAGGGAGACGTGACTGTAGGTTCCTTAAAAAAAATGTCTGTTTCTACATCTTAATGTGTTATTGACTTTGAATATTTTTCTTTATGTAATTCAATTATTTATTTTTTCAAGCTTCCGAGCATGGACTACTACTTTTAGTAATTTTCCTTAATTATATCAAATCGACTCCCATATAGAATCTAGTGATTGAACTGATACTGGCACAGAATCAAAATCGATTCTGTGTCGAACTAATGTTGATCATCGTCCTCATCTTCTGTACAGGACGACGTCTTTTCTTGACTATACTTCTCCAGGGCTGCATAGTGGAATAAAAAATTATAAAACCAAATGCCTATCACTCCTTTTGCGCTTTCAAGCAGTCGCACAGTGGAGAGTTGCTACTAAAATGCTATGGAATGTACATACATGTTATTTGGATGCATCGCCGTGGTATGTATTGTAACGTGGCGTCACCCGCTCGGCTTGAGCGTGCCACGTTACCGTAAGGGAGATACCATGGGTCCGCGTCGAAGGGCCGTAGGATCGGGGCCAGGAGGGGGTTCGGCGGTCGGTAGCGGTAGGACGGAT